>CM052135.1:844942-966915 GCA_028454255.1 Halictus ligatus
TCAGGGCTATATTTCGAGACCAGTTGAATTTTCTTTTGGGGAATGTATCAAGTTGGGGATTTGCCGTGGTTTTCGCTTGGTTTTAGTACGGTTTGATCGTGTTGCCTTCGGTCGGACGGTGTTTGACCCGGTTTCTAGCTGTTTGAGGGCTATATTTCGAGACCAGTTGAATTATCTTTTCGGGGCCGGGTCTAGTTAGGGTTTGGGTTGTGGGAGTGTTCACTTCAAAGTAGTTTATTCCGGGGGGGGGGGGGGGAATCCATCTTTCACTAAGATTTTCTCCGTGGAAATTCCCGAGACGCGTCGGAGAGCTCTGTTAATGATGCATACTAGTTATACAGCAGTTTTATCGTGCGAGAGACACGCGTGCAGTCGATTTCCGGTTCGCGAATGTGAGAACGTTTACTATCTCATTACAGCTCCGTCGATCTGAAGAAACGGCTCGGGATAATCGCTTGAGAAAGGAATCGAAGAAAGGGCACTTTGCATTCTAAGAATTTCCTCGTTCCCCCGGCTTCCTCGGTTTACCGTTCGCCAATCGGAACACGGCTGCACCCCTCGTCTTGCAACACGATGTTTTTGTTTTACTCTTTCAATTTGTTCCTTCGGATTCAGTTTCGTTTGTTGCACTTTACTCGTTTACCTCTCGTTTCGCTTCTCTCCCCGTTCTCTTTCTTTCCGTTGTTTTCGACGACCCGAGTCTCGACGATGTCCTTGCGCTCCTCAAATTACAGTCACTTGCAAAGGAAGAACAATTGGACTACAATTTTGAAAAATAATCGTAAAATCTACTGTCAGAGCATTCACTTTACAGAGATTATTCTGCACGTTACAATCTTGCCGCCAGTACAAAAAAAAAAAGTTAAAAATAAACAATTTTTATTGAATTTTCTTCTGTACGGAAAATTCTTTCAAGCATAATTACACTATTAGTCTTCTAAATTAAGAGGATCTCAAGGAACACCGTAATGCAGGCACAGGCAAAGAGCTCTTGGTCCCAGGGGCTACCTAGATTGCCCTCAGGGGCCACTCGCGTTGCTCCCAGTGGCACTTGGGTCAGACAAGAGACAGAGGATCGGATCTATTCATCTCTTTGTCTGGCCAAAGTGTACTGGGGGGCATGGCCCGGTGAAAACGGGGCCAGTTGAGTGCCCCAGAGTGCAAACTAGTGCTCCAGGGGGCAAACGTTGCTCCCGTGCACGCAGAGACTCCGGTCGAGGGTGTTTCATCCCGAAACTTTCTGTTTTCGATCCACTCCCGAGCTTTTGGTGGCGGTCGTCTTTCGCTTACAGTTCTCGTTGATCGGAACGTTGACGAACACACTTATGTCACTTATGTTTTCTCGTTACTTTTCCTCGAGTTCTCGAGAGCTGAGTGTTTACGAGAGGGAGAAACACACCGATCGTGTATTTTTGTATTTTTGCCTCACCGATGTGTTTTTTGAGTGGCACCCGCGAGACGTACAGCGTGAACAGCACCACACCTCGTTCGTTATCAATTTTTGTTCGACTATCAGCGTCGATCTACAGGGTGACCAAAATGTCGCGTGGATCGATCCCGTAAACGTTTCTCGGATAATTCTTTCCGGAAAATCGTTCTCTGCGATCGGTTCGCCAACGTTCTGGACCGCTCTGTACACCATTTGTACATCTTTTTTCTATCTGTCTCTAGATCTGTTCGTGTCCTTATACATACACAGGTGTGACACACGTCTACGCAAGCGCGATACAGCACACACGTATTTTTGTTCTCGATGTGGTGTGGCTACATGCTGCCGTTTTTTGGTTTTGTCACAGCAAATCTCCCTCTCGAGAATGAGTCTGCGGACCACGATTTTTCCGCGTCAAATCGAACCGTTCGAATTTTCCGTTCGATTTTCAACCAGTCGGCGACCGGTACGTTTTTTTTTTTCATTTTTGTTCGGAAATGCTTGTCTGTTTCCCAGAAAACGAAACCTAAACAGACGAACGATGATCTTTGCGAATTTTTCGCGTGAAGACCCTGCAAGGTTTCGCAGAAAATCTTTTTGGAATCGGTTGGTACACTCTTCGTTACCGTAAAAAGATTTTTATTTTGCAAGTTTTCGCAATTGATATATTTTTTCGAGGGGTTTGTCTGAAAACGGTGCTCTTGAAATTTTGACAACGAGCATGGACCGATTCAGGCGTCTGTAACTTTTACAATTTTCGAGATATTTACAAAATTCTTAGACGTAAATTTCCCTGAAGAATCATAGAAAAGGATAGATTGTAAAAATTTGTTTGAGGTTTCGTTTTCCGGGAAACAGGCGAGAAGGGATCGCGAGTCACTGGTGCAAATGTCATAGGGGCTGTGCCTGGCGTCGATCGTCGCGAATCGATGACACAGTGGGGGGAGAAAAAGGCGAAGAAAAGTGTAGTAGGAGGACTGGGAATGAAACGTGCCGGTTGAAAAATGCCGGATACGTTGATTGCGGTAATAATGGCCGGTCTGCGGCGAGGACGGCGTGGTAAAAATCCTAATTCCGGGAACAATGGCCCGACTTCGCGGCGTGGAAGTCCGCTAATTAAATCGACTTACGACACACACGCTCGCCGAGCGGCACCGGCAGCCTCGATCACGGCGAAGCCAGACGATTCCGTGGATGTCAGCCTGTTTATGGCTGCCTGTTTATGGTTTTCCGCGAAACGAACGCTATTTCCCCGCAATCGATTGTCCTCGGATCGATCCTGCCTCGCCTCGTGTCTCGAGAAGACGGGAAAACGCACTGTCGATTTTCGACGCTATTTTTAAATTGCTCTACACCGCGACGGCCACCGGTGACCGTCAACGAATCCCGCGATTTCTTCATAAGATATTGATCTACGGACACTTCTTTTGACGTAGATATTTTCTGGGAATTTTCCGAGCGACGGTCACCGGTGACCGTCAACGAATCTCGAGATTTGTTCGGAAAATATTGATTTACCAACACTGCTTTTGGCATGGGAATTTTATGGGAATTTTCCGAGTGACGGGCACCGGTGACCGTCAAGGAACGAGTCTCCTAGAGCAGGCAGCAAAACAACAAGCAAGCAGAAATTGAAGCCATAAATTGCAGCAATTCGAGTGAAAATTGCTCGTGTTCTTTTTTGCACCAGTGATTCGCGTGAATGAGAAATTGCGATCAGATTTGCTCGTTCGTTTTCGTTCGGTTTTCCGTGGATCTTTGATTTCCCCCGCGACCGTTTCGGCCACGTCGATCGCGTTCGACCAAAATCGCATCTCGATCCTGTGCAGGGAGCTTGTGCAGTCTATAAAGGCATCTTTTCCAGTAAAATGGCCGCCGCTCGGTGGCGCAGAGATTCCGAGGAGGACGCAGCTCGATGGACGAATATCCGAGAGAGACGCGGAATTTCACGGCTCGTGAAATATCAAAAAAGAAAGAAAAAAAAAAGAATAACATACATCCCTCCTTCTCCCGTTCCTGGTCCGGCAAACAAAATTTTCAGACCTGACAGCTTGTCAGACGTTTTTAGAACGGGAGGGGAGAAAGGTCTGAAAATTTCGACTCGTTATCCTGTTTGGTGGAGGGTAGACTAACGATACATCAGGTCTTCTCTTCTCTCCTTTCCATTCTCTCTCTGTCTTACACACTCTCTCTCTCTCCCTCTGTCTTTCTCTCTCTCTCTCCCTCTGGCTCCGGTCTTCTTTCCGTCTGAGAAAAATTGGTCCCCGCTATTAACAAGCCGCTATCGGACGATCGTGTTCGATCCACGAGTCGTTCGAACGCCCACGGTCCCAAAGAGACTCTGCTTTTGCTCTGGTAATCGCTTGGTATGGTATGTCTGCAATTGCATGCGAGTTCCATCACCGAATTTCGTCGATGTCTACCGTTTCTCGCGTCGGGCACGCTCGCTCTGCAATTTCTCAAACTTCACCGCGACTCCCACGTTCGACTTCGAGCTGTCTTAACGAGCCTCGAGTGTGAGATTCAACTCGAAAAAATATTTGACACGTGTTTTCTCTCATCGCGGAACGCTCACGCCGAAGTAGCGGAAAGGGCCCTCGAAGTTCCAGCGATAATTCAGTAATTTTTTTTTATGGTTATTAATCAATCGATACTGAAGAAAATTGAGAGATATCTGGTCCACATATAAGAGCGCCACGCAGAATTTTTTCGGTCACCAACGTTCACGTTGGAGGGGTGAAAACAACCCCTAAAGTTCACGGACGTAAGACTGATTTTAATCGATTTTTAATTCTCAATCTGATCGAGTGAGAATCGATAATTATTTTGAGAATTACTGTTTGATCGATTTTGATGAAATTTGGCTGATATGTGGTCCACATATAGGTGCACCACACTGAATTTTTTCGGTCCCCAACATCCACACGAAAGGGGTGAAAATAACCCCCAAACTTACTCGGAATTTATCAAATGGTGTCAAATATTTCTACGAGTAGAAATGATAATACGGTTTCGAATATTGTTAAATAGAGCTAGCGTGTTCGTGCTTTAAAATGGCGAGGTCGAGGAGCGGCGGAATCTTTTCTAGAGTCGCCAATGATTTTTCATGATTGTTAAATAATGTTTAAACGGAGAATTTGGTTCGCTGCTCGACGATCGTGGAAGTAGCTTCTTTTTTTAGCCGTCGAATCAGCAATACAAGTCTCGCTAATAAAACTGTTGTTTCTTCGATGCTATTCCAATAGAGGGCCGCGAGTGCGTCAACTGTGGTGCAACTTCGACGCCACTGTGGAGACGGGACGGCACCGGACACTATCTCTGCAACGCCTGCGGACTATACTACAAGATGAACGGGCAGAACCGACCACTCATCAAGCCGAAACGACGCCTGGTAAATACCTAAGCTGAATTACCTATATCTTGAATTTTTTAACACGTTCGCTGCCAATCCTCAGTCTCGAAAACCTTCGCCAAATTAAAGTTTACATAAAACTGCATCACTCGCATTTTTTGGGGCTGGTCATACCTACTTAGAAAGGGTGAGAACCACCCTGAAAATCGATTGACGTGAATCCTGCATATTTCAATGAATATCTCGCGAGCCATGACAGATGGAAAAATTTTGCACGACAATAAAATCTGTGTTTTTCTGAGAGCTTGGCACTGGACGTGTTAATTACGCTCCCGTCGATTTTCGCAAGCGATTTCAAGAAGGATCGAAGGCGGGCAAGGGGCAAACAAGGGAGGGAATATATTTTCTGGTCCCGGTGGACTATGTGGCGCGATGATCGTCGGTTCTCTTGAGGATCGGGTGCCGATGATTCGCAGAAAAGCACCCGGTGCACCTGGCTGACTCGTAAAAGCGAGTCCTTGATCGTTTCCTTCGCGCATACCGAGTCGCACATACTTAATTAATACACGCGCGGTACACCGGAGCGTTACACGTTTCTCGCGATACGCAGATGCAGTCATCAGAATGCAAGATAAAACAAGGCCAAGTTAATTTCCTGTACACGACGATTAATATACGCGACGCCCCCCCTCCTCCTCCTCCTCCCCCTCCTGCCCCTACGCTCCCCTCCTCGACAGACTGGAAAATCGACGGCATCCTCGACGATCTCTCGAATTAGGATCGCATCCAGATACACAGACGATCGAAATCGAAAGGTTACTGGAGCTCCGGTGAAAATTTGTCCGCGTTCAACTTGCTGTAACCTCGCGAGAAAAAATCGGAGCGTGCTCTACCGAGGCTCATTTTAAAGGGCAACACCTCATCTTTCGAGGCTTCCAAGTGGTTTTTTTCCACAGCCGTGTTCGACGAAAAGACAGCCGAAAAAGCGAAGGTTGTACCTCGCGAGGATTGTGCAAATTGTCACTTCAGGTTTATTTGCAGGCGTTAGGGGCAGAGATTGGCTATCGAACTCGGATTAGGGGCTATCGGGAGAACGGACGGATCGATAGCCCGAAGGGTGGCCGGGGGTTTCGTGCGATCGGCTCGTAGAGCTCTCGCGGATTCGATCTATTTTCGTCGAGCAGGCTGGCACCTGCGGAATAGTTTGCTCCGATACACGACTCCGCGGAAATTCGATATCGACCTCCACCCCCGCATTTCGCACCCCTTATTCGCTGGAAAGATCCAACGACCTTCCACAGTTTCCAAAACACCCAACAATTTTCCTTTCGTACCTCGCGATGTTCAACAGAATTAAAATTGAGAACCTCGGTCGACGACGAACGATTAATCGAAATTGAAAATGAGCCGGATCCTTCGGAGTGGGACAAAGAGCGGATAAATTGACGGAGATTTGCAGCCGATGGTTTAACGAAACGAGAAAAAGGCAGGAACGACGGGGATCCGTGAAAGAAGCTGCACCGTGGAGTCTCCGTTGCATTCCGCGAACGCAGAATGCAGTGACGTTTCACTATCGCTCTCCGCGCGCTTTCTCTCGCGCGCGATAGAGCAGAGCCGATGGATTCACGGCTGTTTTTTTCCCCTCGCGCAGACACCTCATCATTTTTCTAATTACGCCGCTCACGCGCCGGATAGACGTATTAATCGACGCGTTTTTGCATTCGCGATTGCTCGCCTCGCCGAGAGCGAAAACGCGATTCGCCGATCGTTAACCGACGCCGAGTCTTCTGGGGCTCTGTGAACGCTGTTCCCTTCGGCCTGAAAAAATCCCCCTGGCTGCCTGGACACTCCCTCTCGCGCCGCACAAGACGGAAAAAATTTACAATAATTAATAAAAATATTTCTCGGCGAAGAAACGACGAAGTCTCCCGCGAGAGTAACTCTGCGTAAATGTTACGGTATCTCCGCTTCCGGTGAAGATTTTTCGGTGAAAAAAATTGCACGCGTTGCTTAGACGTTTGTCGAATCGTCCACGAAAATTCGAAACGATAGCCCGCACGGTTTCCGAGGGAAAAAATAAGGAAGCGCGAAGGTTAGTCGGGGCGCTGCGTGCGCGCGGTCGATTAGCGTGCACGGGGCTCCCTCCCGAAAAAAGGAGGAGCGATCGACGGGGGCTAGGTGGCGGGAGGGGCGAGGGGGGACCCATATGCTTTTCGCACAATATGTCGCATTTTTACGGGGCGAGCATGGGAGCGAATCCGGTCACAGATGCGACGAAACGAGAGAAAGAGGGCCGGCGCCCGATACGATCTGCGAAACAAAAGGCCGGCACGCCACCAGGTATACGCGGGGTCCCCCCTGCCGAAAATAATAAAGTCGTGGCACACATATCGGGGCCACGTGGAAACGCATTGTGCGGACGTGTCTCTTCCACGGAAATTCCAGCCGAGCGTTTATTATGAACGGGTACGGACCCGCCGGTGCTCGAGAGACCCGATCGGCCAGATAGCAAGGGTTGAAAACCCCCTCGGAGGCCCCCCCCCTCTCTCCCTTCCATGTTGCCCCTTCGTGGAACGACGGCCGCCATGCTCGATTCCTCGAGGAGATAACCGGAGGAACAGCTGGGAACATTTTTCGGTACAGTTTTTTACCCGTCGTCCCTTTCCGGCCAGTCTCTGCTGCTGCCACGAGACCATTTCTTCAGTTGGCACTTGGACTCGAGGGTGGACTCGTCCTTCGATTCGTTTTTCCGATTTTTAGAACCCCTACGGGGTGCTGAAGGTGTTTGCGGAAGCCTGCGAGAGTTTGTGTCAGTTTGGTTCTTTTCCCAGTGTTTCCGGACTTTGTGAGTAACTTTGGAACTCCTGAAGTTCGACTGAAGTTCCTTGGACCCTCCCCTAATTTTTTTTCGCGTATTTTCCTAGATCTGTACGCCTTTCGTAGCTCCTTGTATATTTCAGTGTCTTCTGTGAGCTGTCCGGAAGCTTCCACATGCTCTTAAAACTCCTTGGGCTCTTAGGAGTCCTGTAAAGTCCTTTGGAGAGTCCTCCTGGCCACTTTGAACCACCCTTGCAAATTCCCTAACTAGTGTACTGTCTTCTCGAAGACCTCTGAAAGCTTAAAGTTTTTCTTGTACCTCCTGAAGCTTTTCAGACACCCTCCAAGCTTTCTAGCTAGCTCGAATGTTCCTTAGAGCTTCCATTCGGAGTCTTCTTGAATCTCTTCAGCCTCCTCTGAAAAATTGCTCAGACAATTACCCCATTTTTTGGGGGAGGACACCAGAGTTCTGGTCACCGGTCTTCCGCAGGACGAAGGACCGAGGTTGGGGGATCTTCAGGGTAGGGTGAGGCAGAGGAAGAGGAAGCCGGTCGAGCGGCCGCGGCCGGTTCGAGGCACGTAGAAGCGGGAGGCTAACCTTTTGCGTGGAATCGCTCGTTAACGGCTGTCCTACACGCTCCTTCTCTCTCTCTCTCTTCTCCCTTTTCTTTTCCCTTCTGGTCCTGGCGATGCTTATCGCGCGCCACGCCACGGCGTGCAACGTCGTGCAACGTCGTCGTGCGCGATGCTCGTCGAAGTTATACGGTGCCGGTCCTAGCCGTTCCTGGACATTCCGCTGGCTACAGAAGCGCCGGAGACCCTGCCGAACCCGTTAAACCCTTCGAGGAATTTTTTCGGACCGCCTCGACCCTTCCCCTGACTCATTATCATTACTATTTCTACCACGAACCCTGCGACTCTTGCCCAAAATTTTTTGGACACCCGTTAATGCTCCTTGCACGTTTTCTATTCTTGATGGTCTTGATGGACTATTTCTGATGGTCATTGGACTCTCTGGACTCTTCGCGAAGCTCCTGGGACTCCTAGGACTATTCTGGAAGAACTCTCGCTTCCTTAAAAAATTCCTTGGACTCCCAGGACTCTTCTTAAAGTCCCTTGAACCACTTGGACTCTTTCTGAAGGACTCCATCCCCCTTGGAAAATTTCTCGGGCTCATCGGGCTTCTCTTGAGCCTCCGAGGATTCGTTGGATTCTTCTTGAAGGACTCTGGCTTCTTAGAAAAATTTCTTGGTCTCTCTTGGGATTTCGAAGCTCTCGACGCTATCAGAAACGTAAATCTCACGTAACGAGATCAGTACAGCGAGCTAATTACTCCCACAGTATCCGAATCGTGTATTTGTTATATCAAGCGATTATCGTACGAGACTTTAAAGCTCATTTAGAGTCGTCTGGTCTGGTCTGGTCTGGTCTGGTCTCGTCTCATCACGTCCCGGCTCGTCGCGCCTCGCCTAACCCCGCCAGTCGTTATCATAATTAATCCCGATCGCGTGGAAAGCAGTTGCGAGTCACACAGGAGGGAGAGGGAGAGAGAGAGAGATCACGGCGAATCCGAGCGGGGAAAACTCGACTCGCTTTCGATCTCAGCGACTCGTCTCAGGGAAATCCTCTCCTCTCTCTCTTCTCTTCTCTCTCTCTCTCTCTCTCTGGAAAAATCACAGCGCCTCGACGCTTTCTCGAGAACGGGGCAACGACACACAAGTCCGACGCGTCTCGCGGATCATACGCGGACAACAATGCTCCCGAGATCGTTATCCTCTGTCTCAGACACACCAGGCGCGAGCATTGTGCTCGGCAAGGTAAACGACACCACCACCCCCACCCTTTGAAAAGAAAATTTTCCATCGACGGTGAACTCGTTTCCAGGTTCGGAATCCCTTGGAAAACATCTCAAAATCTAGCTCTGGAGCCAAAAATCTCACCGTATCTCTGTGTAGACCGCTCCCAGTGGGCGTGACTTCTTTGCTCACAATTTTATATGAGCTCGGACAGTGCTCCAGAGAGCAATCTGACGCTATATTGAACCTAGACTCTCAGTATCTATTAAAATGTTATCTTTGAAGACAACAATCCTGCTTCATCTGTGTATAGACTGTTCAGAGTGGGCGTGGCCTAATTTCCCCCGATTCCAAATGCTCCAGAACACTGTCCCATAGGAGAAACCGATACCACCAATTGCCACAGGCTCTCAGTATCCACTAGAACTTTATTTTTGAGGACAACAATCTTGCTGTATGTTTCCATAGGTTGTTCCGAGTGGGCGTGGCCTAATTGCTCCCGACTCAAACGGCCTGGAACTCTGAAAGACTGTTTTCCCGGGAATCTCTTACAGTACATTTTTGGGAACGACGATGATGGGATCGCTATTGGAGTCGGGCGACTGGTCGTGGAATAATTAAATGCCGACGTACGGCGCAGGTTAATTATAATTGCGGGGAACAAAAGGGTAGCGTAACGATCCGGCCGAAGCACGGTTTCTGGTCCATTAAAATTCACCGGAATAAATTTTCAAGCGGTCGCGCGCGCGAGCGGAAAGGAAAAGACAGAGAGACAGAGAGAGAGAGAAAGAGAGAGAGAGAGAAAGAGACGGAGGGGAAAAAAAGGAAGAAGGCGCCTCGTTATTTCCCTAGTCCCGGGGCCTCCTGGATTTCGTGAGATCGCCACCGGTGTGCTTTATGAACAGCACACGCAGCCCGATGCCGCGCCACGGCCGTGGTCGGGGGCAGAAACGGCGACTGAATTATGTACCAGATGCAAATGTCGCCGTATTGTCCGGTGCCGGCGGCCGTGCTCCATCCATCTTTCAGCTTCCTTGAAAATTCCGCTCATGAGAGACGAGATTTGCATCCGTTCACACTTTGAATACGTCGCTGTCCGCGTCCAGATCGCCGCCGACACCATCCTCCTCCTCTTCTTCTACCACCCGTCGAGAATCGAACTGTCAATCGCTAGGAAAATTTTGTCTCCGTGACACATGGACATGTAACATTTTATTAAAAAGAAACGACCTTCACGATCTTCATGAAACTTTACTCGTATCTGGTCCACATACAGATACACCACGCAGAATTTTTTTGGTTACGTACCCTCACGTTAACAGGGCGAAAACAATCCTTAAAGTGGAAGGAACCGTACACAGATTTTATCGTACTTCCGACTAGGTAACAGTTAATAATTAATTACGTAATTATGCTTCAATGGATTTTGCTAAAACTTTGCTGGAATCTGGTCCACATACGGACACACAACGCAGAATTTTTTTAACCCTCGGCAGCCCCATTAAAGGGACGTAAACACCCCCTGAACAGAGAAACCAATTTCTACGAGCATCTCAAGAACCGCAAGAGTTACAGAAATTTTATAAAGAAGATAAAATGTGTATCCTCCGATGATAAATTTGCCAATCTACCTGGCATTGCAAAATGCCCATTTGTTTAAACAGCACCCTCGAAAAAAAACCATTAAAATTGATTACTCTGTCGGATCGGTTCCTGTTCGACCATTTTCGACAGCGCTCGGCGTTGCGAATGTTTGCCAGCAGTGTGGCCAATAATTTGGTCGTGTGTCTCGTTTCGCCGGACGACAAGCGCCGCGATTTATTTCGCGGATTTATGCGCGACCGGGATCGCGCACCAGTCGGAAGCAATTTACAAGTTAATGGGTTAGGACGACTCGTTACGCGGCCTCCGCTTTCTGCAGTCTGTTCCTCCTCGTCTCTCCGCCTTCCGCGGGATTCATTTCGCTGTGGAACGGCACACGCCCATCGTCGATTGCTCTTTGCCTTTTTCAATATCTAATGCAACCCCCTCGCCACTGGACACGACGAACGCTACCAAAAAACTGTCAGCGTACAAATCTCCCCCATGCAAAAAGAAAATGCAAATATAGCATGTTCTGTGCTGTTTTATGGGCATTACAGTGGGGTAAAAAAGTTGTTTTAGTTTTTTTAGAGGACACCTCGTGATCCAAGGGAAGGTACAATTTTAGTTTAAAATTCCTCCAAAGAAAAATATTAACTTTAGAGGAGAGGGTCTCGAGAGCGGAGCAGTAATTCCAGTTAAATGTTTCTAGAATTAATGAGATTGTTATTATTTATTTCCAAGGGTGTCCACGGGTCACTGAATTTTTTAGAGTCGTGTGGGACATTGTTTTAATTTTTTTTTTTTGAGAATGGTTAGGTCGAGTGTGACGAAGTGTTTGAACTACGAAGGTTGTTAGCGGTAATGGCAGGCGGACACCGTTACTCGGAGCGACGCTCCGCGACTTTAGGCGACTCCAGCATCGCTTTTTGTATTTTTTTCTCCTTTTTCTTTCTCTCTTCTCGTTCCTGTTTGGTTCTGCCTCCGGAGAGCGAGATAGCTCCGGCTACTTAAGATTCGGCACGCCGAGCCGAGCCGGGCCGAGCCGCGATCAGGCGACCAGTTTTCGACTGTCCGACGAGTCGATCGATCATTCACCGACACAAAGAAACAATTCACCGGCCCGATAAACTACCGTGCCGTACGAGCCAGGGACTCGAAATTGATTTAGCTCGCGCTCTCGAGATAATTCGCTTTTCGTACGGTCGATCCACGGACTCGTTTCTCTCGCATAACTTTCTTTACAGAGAAACTTTGTTATTAGGCTGGGAGTTTCATCAATTTTGAATGCCTTCCTTTTTTAGATCCGGTATTCTATAATTATTCTCGTACCTCAATCGATTTTAATAAAAGCGGACAGGAACATTAGGTCACGTTCTGTTGCATCAGACAGAAATTTTTTAGCCGATGGTATTCACGGTAAAACCGAGTCTTTAAGGGGTAATTAATAATTAATTACGTAATTACGGGCTGATGGATTTTGTTGAAACTTGCCAGATATATGGTCCACTTAAAAACACATCACAGCAATTTTTCTCAACGTCCACTATTAGCATTAAACGATTGAAACAACCCTCATAGTCGAGACTGACTCAAACTAATTTTTCATTCCACCTCTGACATTCAGTAATTATTTTCTCGAGTACGGTTGGATCGATTCTGATGAAACTTGACAGAGACATAGTCCACAGACGACTACATCACACCAATTTTTCTCGGCCGCCAAAGTCCACGTTAAAGGGTTGTAGCCAGCCCTATTATGCGAGCGACGTCGCTCGAGGAGCCCAGCGAATAATTAATCCAGCGGAGGAAGAGATTTTAGGGGTGCGATTAGGGGTGGGCAGGGAGGTTGTTTACCCGTTTGCGGCGTCCCTACCGTTATTATTTCCCTCGGACCGCCATCGTGTCGGTCTAGGGGTGGCTGGGAGCAATCCCGAGCAATCCCGAGCGTCCTAGCTGCGAGGCATCGGGTTCTGCCTCTCTCCCTGCTCGTCAAAGGGGCTCCTCGGGATCTCCGGAGAAGGATTCGTAGGATTCCCCAGGGCAGCTGCGCTCGCTATCATTGGTTGCGATCTCGATCTAGCCCACCCGAGTCCGGGAAACAACCCCTCCACCGTCGCCCCACCAATCCTGTTCTCCTGCAACCCTCTGATGGGGCGAGATCCCCTTCCTGCGGACGCCTGATTCACCCTTGATCCTTGATCCGGCTGAAAAATCGCTTGGGAACACCTAACCGCTCCGCAATGTTGACCAAACTAATTCTGTGTTCCATGATCCCACAATTAAATTAAACAATGTTAACGTACCACTGCAATTTTCGAGACAACGACGCGCAAAAATTCGTGTATGTAGTCTGGGGGCGTGTTACTATACCTGCCAAGTTTCAGTCGATAGAAAAAACTCGAATCGATAGAAAAAAATTCCTTTCCTCTTCCACATTTTGCTATAGGGGGTGGTCTGCTACTTTAATGTACACCGACCGCAATTTTGATTATACCTACGTACAAAAATTTGTGCGTATAGCCTGAAGGTTTATTATTATACCTATTAAGTTTCATAAAGATCGGATGTTCGGTTTAGCAGAAAAAAAATCCCAAATTGGACCAGACAAACTACTACCCTCAGAAATTTAATTCGCTAATATTTAAATAATTCTTATTCCGCTTTACATAATTCCGACTTTAATTGAATCGACCAGAGAGGCGACGGTTCAGTGGCCCATTCCAGGGGTAGAAAATGGTGCAAAACCACCCCCGGGGGGTCATCTTCGACCCGTCCCAAAGCGAACACCCTCATTTCCCGAGCTTGCCGCCGACAGTCCCACTAAATTTCCTTATCTCTCGCATTCTCCGGCGGACGGAAGATGCTATCCCTAGTCCGGAGATCCCAAAACTGGATAAGGGATGCACAGCATCCCCAATCTAGCCCTGAAGACGATCGTCGAGCGCGAAGTAGGGGTGGCCGGTGTGTCCCGACGATTTTCTCGACTGTCTCTCGTCGCAGCCATTACGAAAAGAGGGTGGTCAGCGAGGTGGTGGAAAACTCGCCCCACGTTCGACGAACTCACCCCCTGTCCTCGAACGGTCGAAGATCCCGGACAGAAAAAAGTCCTGGACGATCTAAAAAGAATCGTCCTGGAACTCCATAAATCTTCGCCACCCTCTGTGGGTGGTGGTGGGGATCGGGGTTGAAGGGTAGGTGGGGGTGGCGACCGGTCTCGGCCACGAAAAACGCGGTGGCGCGCTCGAATAAATCAAAGTGGCGTGAAAATCAATTGCGAGACACTCGCCTCGCGTGTAGCCACCTCTCCGGCCCGAACGCCCTCTCCCACCCCCTCCCCTCGTCGGAGTCACCTTGTCAACCCCCTCCAACCCTCCCCTCAAGTTCCACGCCGTCGAGGAATCGGAGAACAAAGAGGAGGACGGAGACAGGGGGCCAACCGAAGCCGCGAGGAAGACGCCGGAGCTTTAAGAGCCATGGGGAGGGGAAGTTGAGGGGTCAGGGGGTGAAGGGTGAGGGGTGGGACGTGAGGGGTGGCGACGTTAACGCGAGAGCCAGCGCACGCGGGCCCTTCGAAGGAGAAACGCGGGAAGAAAGAGGGAAGGGGGCAGGGTGTAAAGTCAATACGGACGGAAAACCGCGCAGACGCTCGGCGTCGACCAATCCCCGTGGACGAGGGGACGCATGGCGTCCCGAACGCCGTGGACGAGGCGCTCGCGTCGCCTGCTCGCGTTTAGGAACACTCCGACGATCGGCCGATCGATTTTCCAACGGGGTGTTGCATGGGCCGACCAGCCGGTACATCGGAATTTTTTGGGGCCACATCGAGAGGGGTAGCTCCGTGAAACTTTGCGGGGTGGTTCGCACATATGTGTTCCATGTTCAGTATTTTTTTTAGCTCAGTACCTTCCGAATTGTAGGAGTTGTTGATAGTAGAATACGATATAGGCTTAGACGGTGGTCGGGAAAAGAGGGTGTCCTGTATAATGCTCCATATCTCCGGTAATTTTTGACGTTTCGGAATGAAAAAAATTGTGAGAGTTACTCCGAATTATACCCTTTCAGATGCCGCAAGATTGATTAAAAAACACTCGCGCGTCTTTGAGAAAAAAATTCTCGAATATCCACTTCGTCGGCGACCGAATCACATTCGAAAGGGATAACGCGTCCTTGTGTTTTCGAAGAGATATAAACGAAGCGAAAATTATAATGGTGCAAGCAGATTGTTTAACAGGGTAGGGAGAGCGGCGATGAGGAAGGTTTTGCGAAACGTATCGAGGAACGCGGCGTCTCTTTGCGGACGAGTTGGTCAATCCCGCGACAAACCGGGGCCGCGTTTGATCGGCCGATCGCGAGAAAAGGCCTGGCGGTTGTGTTTTTTTTTTTCATCCGTGCGAGTGACAAGCAAATCGAGACGCGGTGGAACGATCGCTCGAACGGAGAGACAACTATCGACCGGGCAACGGTGCCTAAGCCAGGTTGCTTAATTGCGCCGGGGACTCGGGGCCTGTATCGCGCGCGCTCTCCTTTTCGCTTTTTGTCTCCGGTTGTTAATGGCACTCTCGGCTGGTTCCCCGTTCGGCCCATTATTATTAGCTTCGATAGCGTCACGGTTCGCGGAAGGGGTCGCTGCACTTTTCCCCGGTGAACGTATTATTTCGTCGAGTATACTTTCGCGCGTGCACCTGAGAGTCCTTGAGCCGCGACAGCCAGCTTCGAGAACTGTCTCAAAGTTTTCGGAAGGTGTCAATGGGCCCCATGGGGTCCCATAACTCCGCCGTGGCCACTACAGCGAGAGAACAGTTACTGGCCGCCTCGAGAATCGAGCGTGAGATCGCGATTAGCTAGCCTGACCGAGTGGAAAGGTACCGGATAGGATTCTATTTCTAGCTCTGCTTTCGGAATTTTTTTCTGCTCAACTAATTGGCGTAGCTTCATAAAATTTTACACGAGCGTTCGAACGTGTTCAAGCTACGATCATGATTTTTTCTGCGTTGCTATTGTTGGAATTGTAGATACTGTGCATCGAGGGAAAACACCGTTTACCCTACAGAGATGAACGGATTGCTTGACGTATAGTGATTGCAATTTTGATGATATCGAGGTACAAATATTCATGTACACCCAGTCTAGGGTGTGTTATTATATCCGTTTAGTTTCATGAAGATAGGTTGCTCGGTTCGGTAGAAAAAAAATCCCAAAATGCACCGAGAAAACCACCCCTGTGAAATCGATGGGATGCATCGTCTAGGGTGCATATTGGAATTAATTATGCAAATACCGTGCAACGCTCGTTCCAGGGGTGTGTACTAGGTGCGAGTATGGTGTTTGACGTAGTTTTGGAAGGAAGATTCGATCCGATTCGTTGAAAATTAACCGAGATAGAACGGTTCGAGGTGGCCAGTATTTTTGTGACGGTGGTTAGCCGAATATTTCCGCTGTAAATGGAGGAAAACGGGGGGCGAACGCGGGGGTGGCGGCGATTGCACCCCCAGGAGCGGTGCCAGAGGGTGAGCGACAAGTAATGGCCGCCACCGTCGCCGCCGCGCTCGTTATTTATCGCCTCTGTCGCGGTGCACACGCGAGCGTGGGCGCAGCGGCAATTTCCAGCGATAAGCGAGCGCGTGCTCGCTCGCTCGCTCCGCTCGCTAGACAGTCTCGGCGATTAGTCGCGCGACTGGATAAACGGCGCGCGACCGACGCTTTAAACTTGGACGTCAGAGTCCGATTAAACGATGTCCGACGACGCTTCCGTGACCTGTTCGTCTTCAGCGACGAACCGGAGCAACCGTCGCGCCGCAACGATCCACCCCTGGATCTTCGATAATTACAACAAAAAGCTTGCATCGCTCGCATCGCTCTGAAACTCTATCGGTGCGTTCACCGGTGCATCGAGAACGCACAGTAATTTTTTCGTGTAAAAATGTTCATTCGTTTCGGAGTTATGGTCGAGAAAGTGAAGATTGCTTTCTATTTTCGAAGAAAGTGCTTGTTGGAAATTCAAACGACTCCCCGGAGACGAAAAAATTTTTTTCGAGAGTAAAATCAACGCGAATTTAAAGACCGAAGCCT
This sequence comes from Halictus ligatus, assembly GCA_028454255.1. Classification (NCBI taxonomy): domain Eukaryota; kingdom Metazoa; phylum Arthropoda; class Insecta; order Hymenoptera; family Halictidae; genus Halictus; species Halictus ligatus. The sequence continues at coordinate 861,990 of CM052135.1, forward strand.
GCTCTTCGCAACGAGCGCTCGTAAATTGGTGTACGATTTTTTCTTGCCGTTTTATGACACTTTGAAGGGACACTGTGCTGCCAGCGTCAGGACACCAGGCACCAAATCTTGAGCATCAAAATATGAAAATTTCGGAGTGTTATAACTTTGCTAAAAAATTTCTTTCGGGGATCTACCTTAGCTCATTTTAAAGCCTGAAATCTGCACTTTCGAGCTTCTGAAGTTATTTTCTGCTATAATTTTTTCTACTATAGAATTTACACGATACAGTGACAACAGTTGTTTTTCGACAATTTTTCGGATTCAAATATCAGTAGAAGGTTCGAAAAATTTTTTTCGCGACTCGGACTACAGTGGTCGCGTAGACTGAAGCTTCCTCTTTCCAACGACTGCTTAAAACTCAAAGTACGATTTTTTCTCGCGATTTTACAGCGCTTCGAACGAAACCATATTTCGCTCTTCTCGGAACGATTCGACTTTTATTTGCATTTTTGTCGAACCCGCTAAGAGCTCTGGTATCTCGCAGCTATGTGCAAAAGTTGTAGATGAAAAATTGTAGTTTTTCATGTCCAGTGGAGCAGAACTCGGGGTGCACGTTGGTGGAGTAGGGGAGGGGAGCGGGGACGACGACGGAAGACGGTGTTAATTTATACCTCGCCGCGGCGAGATAAAACCTCGCCGAGAAACAGATTGACCGTCTTAATGAGGCTATACTCGGATTCATATTCGCCGTAAACGCCTTTTATCGGCTATAATTTATATCGGGAGAGTGCGGGCTCGCGCGCTTATCGGTACACGTGTTTACCGGGAAACTGGTATGCGCCTACATTCTGCGCGGCCGATGTCGTTTATTTCGCGCTCGGAGTTTCCGAGACGTTTTAACGACGGGAACGGTAAGTGTATCTTGCCGGTAATGCCCGTGGCTGTCGCGGGAAATTGCTATTGCACGCTCGCCTCCATAAACAATCCCATAGACAATCGGGGAATCGCGACGATGACGATTACGTTGCCTCGTACTATTTCGTGTGCTCCGTTTACATCGCCTGCCGAGAAACAACAAATGAAACAATGAGCATAACAGGTCCACGGAAAGATGGATGAAGCTTCCACCGTGCTCCAGATGCAGAAAAGAATCCGCATAGGCTCTAGAAAAAATCTTTTTCAAGTGCTACTTTGCTTCACGATTTTTGGCACAGTCCTGGATACATAATTGCCACGCTCGGAATTTTTGGAGTTTCCATCTGGAAAATTAGAGTCTGATAGAGAAACGGATGACGAATTTTATGCAAAAAACCTCGCATCGCTATCTTTTCTCTTTCCATGTCAAAAAAATTCGCAAAGATTACTATGAAGGTGGCAGGCCCCAACCGAGGCACCCTTTGAAGCATAGTGATTGTCACGACCAGAACTTTTGAATTTTCCATATTAAAAAATAATATTCTGTTAGCGAAAGGATTGGGGATTAATATGCAAAAAAGCTCGCGTCGCTATCTGTTCTCTTTCTATGTCAAAAAAATTCGCAAAGATTGCCATGGGGATGGTAGGACCCAAGTGAGGTATCGTTTGAAGTATAATCATTGTCAGGATTAGAACTTTTGAATTTTCCATATGAAAAAAGGTTATTCCGTTAGCGGAAGGATTAAGGATTAATATGCAAAAAAGCTCGCGTCGATATCTCGTTTCTTTCGATGTGAAAAAAATTCGTGAAGATGACAGTAGAGGCGTTTGGGCGCTAGCAAGCTATAGTTTTGGGTATAGTGCGTGCTCGCGCTTATAGCGGGCGTCTTCTCACGGCGCGGCGCGGCGCGGCGACTCTGCGGTGTTTCCTGGCCCTCGCAACGCGCCTCGAACAATTATAATTGTTAATGGAAGGAAAAGAAAATGTTCCGTCGTCCTTGATTCCCGCCTTGGGCAAAAACGCGCGATAATTACGTATTCGCGATCGCGACTCGAACGAACGGAGCGGAGAAGGAAAGAGAGCCTGGCGAGTCGCGAGGACGAAAGGAGAGACCCGGTCAACGTGTACCGTACGCTCTCGGGCCGCGCAGCAACAATAGAGACAACATAATGACGCTATAAATAAATAATAATGCCACGGTCTAAGCGCGGTAGAAAGGCTCTTTGTTGCAGGCTCTCGCTGTACATACGGCGAGGCTAGCGAGCTAGCCCACTTGCCTAGCGCGTTTATTATTCCGCCGAAGCACGGCCACGCTCCGCCGACTCTCGATCTTTGGAAACTCGGATCTCTGGATCGCGCTCGATCGTTTCGTACCTGCTCCGAGCCTCCTCGCCCCTCCGGCGCCGAGAAAATCAATCGGGAGCCTGATTAAAGAAAATTAGAAAAAAAAAACTGTTGCACGCATCGCCGTGAAACTTTGCGGGCTCGTTTGTCAGGGTTCTGAGAACGTGCAGGAATTTTTTCGCGTAAAAATATGCGCCCGTTGTGAAATTATAGCCAATAAAGTACAGATAGTTCGACACAGTCTGATACTAAGTCGGTGTTGCAAGTTTGAACGTGTACACGGAGCATAAAGAATTTTTTTCGCGAATTCAACCAACGTACATTTGAAGATTGATGTTATCGCTTTCCAACGAGATCAAAATAATTGGTCTACGATTTTTTGTTACCGTTTTATTGCAGTTTGAATGAATCATGAGCCGCCTGCATTACAATAACTCACCATACAACAAATCTTGATTGTTTCTGAATATTCAAACAGTCGTAACTCCGTGGGAAAAAATCGCACGACAACCAGTCTTGACTCATTTCAAAGATAAAAACCTATACTTTTAGCTCCCATAAGTTATTTTTTCGAAAAAAAATGTTTACCCTAAACTACGCTCGGAGAAGTAAAAATGGTAATTTTCGCAGCATTTTTTGGATTCAAATGTCTCTGTAGGGGTGAAAAAATTAGTTCCGCGACTGAAACCAACGCGAACTCAAAGCACAAGGTCTCCTCTTTCCAACGGCTACTTAAAATCCGTTGTACGATTTTTTGCTGCCGTTTCATCCCGCGTTAAGTGATCCTCGGACATGTCTACCGGGAAGATACACAGCCTAAGGGATAAATAATGAAAAAAAGCTGCGTACAACTTGAAAGATTTAGGCTGGCGAACGAAAATCGAGGGGGCAGGAGGATGGAGGGGGGCCGAAATGGCGGCGGAATTTAATATAATTAACCGGGCGAGCGTGACAAGCCAAGACGGATTGTCGCGAGCCGCGTCGGATGACAGCGGTTGAATAATTACCGCGACTAATCTCGTGATCGTTGACCGAACAAATAACACAGGCCTGAGTGTGCTTAATGCGTTCCGAAAGGCGGGGGCAGCAGCAAAGGTGGGGACGGGGGAAGCCACGGTGGAGTTGATGAACGAGCGACGCGTGGAAACGCCGCGGATCGTGTTTTCCGGATGGAAAAGCTGCAAGAAACACCTAGAGGACGGCTTTTTGTTCCCCTCGCGACAGAACCATTAGAAATTTAAATAGACCGCGCACCACGTTCAATTACGTAAAGTCGTCGAGTTGACACCTACGACGCGGTCTTCCGATGGCCGACGGCAGCCATTCTGCCACGATTTTCTCGTTTCGTTGCGTCTCCTTCCAAATATCTGCTGAACCAACGGAAATATCCACGACATATCTATTCACTGATTTTTTAAAATTATTCCTTGAATTTTGCAATCGTTTTTACACATGGTACTCGGTTCTATAGAAGAATAAAACTCATAATCTAGTTGTTAAACGTAGAGGAAAGTCTATGGGTGGTTGTAGAAGTAAGTCAGCCAAGTGATATTTCAGGTCAAGTGAGCTCGGTTGGGTTACCGGGAAAGATGGGTGGACTTCGCAGGTGGGCGAATTATATTCTCCAATAATTTCTCACTTAAATTATGTGTGAGCTTTTCCAAGACTCCAAACTATACAAAGTACGACGATTTATCGAACCCTGAAAAATTCTGGATGTGGGGGTGTATCATCCAACAAAATACAGATTTAAAATCCCGAGAAAAGTGGAACCCCCTCCCAGAAAAGGGTCCTTGGTCCCTCAAGAAAAAAAATCCTAGGGATTCCTTCCCCGGGATCCTGCTTCCAGGATATCGGTTACGAGGATAGATCCCCCTCCGAATAGTTTCGTATACGGGCCCCCAGTGCTGTTACAGGGGGCCCCATAGTATGTTCAGCAACTGCAGTCGTCGCGACGCGACGGTCGCGGGCAAGTGGTTAAAAGGCGCGCGGAGCGCATGTAAACCCGGTGTTACACGCAGGTTAAATATATCGCGAGTTTGTGTCGTGCACGGGGGCCTCTAAGCCTAGCGCGGCATGGCGAGTAAGTATCGTATAGTGGCGTGGCTCTCTCGGAGCCGGGTTGTGCAATCGGTCTGCGTACGCGCGTCAGACAATATAGAACGAGCCGCGCGCGCACGGCTGCTGTGCCGAGAGCCGACAACGGCGAGCAGGATTGAATATCCTGTTCGGGCTTATTAGGGCAAGGTGGCCAGCCTTGCCGGCCGCCTCGATACCGGTATCCGCGATAGCGTTACAAGCGGACGAGGGCAGCGACGTCAACGCTGCGTCCTGTCGCCTCAAACTCTCAGACCGACGTCTTTGGTGCTGCGAAGTTAGGCGACAACAGTCTAGGATCCTTCGGAGCTAATATCGTCGGCCCTGGAAGCTAAATTCTAGGATCTCAGGGAGACAGAGACACTCTAGGCTATAATAATTCTCACGATCTGAATTTTCGACATTACCGCGTAATAAAAATATGTCCCGTCGGCAAAAGAGTCGAGGAATATTATGCAAAAAGTCGCGAGTCGATATCTGCTCTCTTTCCACCCGAAAAAAATTCGCAAGTACGATCATGGGGAACAGAGAGGTACAGTTTCGGGTGCAACGGGTCACCGGGGCTAGAATTCATGGAATTCCTGTATGAAAAAAATACTTTCTGTTAGCGGAAGAGTCAGTGAACGTCATGCAGAAAGTCGCGTGTCAATATGTGGTCTCTTTCTGTTCGAAAAAAATTGGCAAAGACGACCATGCGGATTGTCGAACGTGGGGCGAATTGGCCGGGAGAATCGATGATTGCGTGGAAATGTCCGACACTTAGGGCAGCCTAGGTGTCCTAGCAAGAGCACCGCTGCGAAACGACTGAAATGCCAGTGAGCCAGCCAGTCAGCTACACACCTGGATAGCAGCAGCACTCGTCCGCGGCTCGGCTACGTGTCTGGCGCACACGAACGCGCACGTGCACGAACAAGGACGCGCGTGCACGCCACGAGACGAGGAAAGAGACAGCGGAGGAGCGTGTACGCGTCGGCGGTCGCGAAGTTTTGTCCAGTGACGTAATTAATGCACTGGCTAGGCCGACTTTCTCGCGAGCCTAACCCAGGGCGGCAGCCGGAGCCGAATTCTAAGCGCGCGAGACCGTGCCCGGCCTCCGGGAACCATAATCGTGTTCGAGTTTTCCCCGAGTCCTGAATCCTCCAGCGAGAGAAGTTAATAAATTAAACGGCTCGGCCTGGCACGGCACACGGCTGGTTTAATATGCGCCGATAACCACTGTCCAGGCGAAACGATTAACCGCCGATCGAAAGTAATGCTCGGGCAAGATCATTTTTCCTCGGGCCGGGCTCTCCCGCAAAAAACCGCTCTAATTGGATCCGGCAATTTGTCACGATCGACGGCCACCGGGAAATCATCGCGGCCGCGCCGCGATTTTCAATTACGCTTTGGGTGATCCCGTCCGTCCCGCTGCGAGCCAGTCCGGCTTGTAATGGCCGCTAACGACGCCGCAATCTACGCCGGCTACGTCGATCCAACGGTAGATCATCGATCGCGATCGATTTCCGATTTTCTCGGTGGCACTGTCCGAGATAGACACATGTACAACTCGTTCGATAAAAAGACCCACCGCACCTACCATTCTTAAACTTTGTCGGCATCTTCGTACACATTTCGAGAGTGCACAGTAATTTTTTTGAATCACAGTACTCGCTCGATTCGAAGTTATTACAACGAGACTTCGTTCTTTTACCTGAAACCGAAGCTGAAGTTTCAAGTATTCTGGAGCAGTGAAAAAATTTTTTCGGAGACTCCAACCACCGAGGATTCGAAGATCGAAGCACCCTCTTTGCAACCAGGTCGAAAAATTGGTCGCACGATTTTTTCTCGAAGTTTCATCGCGGTTCAGATGCGAACACGCCTCGCAGCTGTTTTGAACGAAGCCTGCGTCGCAGTTGTTGACGGGTTTCGAGAGTTTGTTTTCGCGGAGCTCACCCGTTAGATGGAATACGCCCCGGACGAAAGTACACGGTGCCGAGTGTGGGTGTGTGTAAGAGGTCCAGCCTTGCCTCGGACGGAGGCTGGGTGTGGCCGTGACTAAAAGTTCACTAGAGCACACTTAACACACTTAACAAGCGGTTTCTCCGCGGATAGGATAGTATTGGCGAGCGATCCTGGCCGATACGCAGCCACCGTCGCGAATTCGCGTCCTCGAGGTCTTCGGAATCCTCTCGTCGGCACCCTACCTGCCGCTATAGCTAGCTTCCGAAGGTGTTCAACCAGCAAGGCGCTGTATCCGATCATTTTCGCGTGTTCGAAGAATTTTCTAATTTTTAACCGGTTAACTGTGGAATGTAATTTGAAAAATTCCTCACGGCTCGGAAGTAAAATCAAGCAAGGACGAACATACACGTCGAACGCAGGCTAAACCCGGCTATTATAAAAGCCAAAGCCCTTGTAAAGCTAAATGAGAAAGAATTAATTTTTTATTCGATAAGAATTTAACAATTCATTAACGTTAACCGCACCGCAATAGAGTTTCGGATTGACGAGTGTACTCGTCAATCACGGTTAACCGGTTACAGTCAATTTAATTGAACTTAATGTTCATATTTATGGTAATGTTCGTCGCTGTTGGAATTGATGACAGATCAGGGGAGAAATCACGGTTTCCGGCATCGAGAAGGTTCAACGAGAAACGAGAAAATCGACGGCAGATTCGATCGAAGTTTAATCGACTGGGTCGCGCAGTCTCGGCCGCCAGGACTCGGTTTTTGCCCGAGGAAAATTAATATCTCGTCCCAGTTGAGCGCGCGGCATTTGCATATCGAGCACGCGGCCCGCCCGGTGGAATGTCGATTCTCTGTCGACGCTGTGTCCACGACACCTTGGATCCTCGCGATCTTCCCAAACCCAACCTTCTCTGTATCCCTCGCAGAACCCCCGAAAAATATTCCCATAACTCCTTCGTTCACTCGTTTCAACAGAGATTGGAAAAACCACCCCCGAACCGGGGGATGGAACACGACAATTTAGAAAATTCTTCGAACACAAGAAAATAACCACAATCCACCACTGTGCTTGTCGGGTACCTTCGGAAGCTTGCTATAACGATAGATAAACGAAACACTTGGTATAGAAAATTGCTTCCCAAACCGAACCTTCCCTGTATCCCTCGCAAAACCCCCGAAAAATATTCCCATATCTCCTTCGTTCACTCGTTTCAACAGAGATTGGAAAAACCACCCCCGAACTGGGAGATGGAACACGACAATTTAGAAAATTCTTCGAACACAAGAAAATAACCAAAATCCACCACTGTGCTTGTCGGGTACCTTCGGAAGCTTGCTGTAACGATAGATAAACGAAACACTTGGTATAGAAAATTGTTTGAACAATTTTTTCCGAATTTCTCCGATTGGAATAAAGTCCACAAACTCACGCCAGCGTGACGTCGGCCGTCGTGAAAAACTCCGACCGAAAAGATTCGAAAGAAAAAGTCACTTGCTGTGTTAACGACATCATTAGCCATTCAGAACGATGTAGATCAACGTAAAGAGTGTCGGTGATTGCGGAGGGAGGGAGGGAGGGGGGGCAGGCAGGCAGTTAGCTGGTCGATCGAGGATTTATTCGCTCCGGACGCGGCTCGTTAATTACAAAATTACAGAAATCAGTTAAGTCAATGGAATCGCGTAACATAGTGTTTGAGGCGGTGAACGACGACGGGCGACGGCGATGATTATGATGATGATGATGCCATTAAAGTGGCATCGACGTGCTCGCGCTCGCGCACGCATCGGGAGACCACACACAAAAGCACACACGCGTAAACACACGCACACAGACACACGTAGAGAGAGGCGAACCGTGTTCTGTATACGCGTGTCCTAGCGTGTCCACGCTCGCGATCATGCTGCCACGCTAATCGCGCCGTGGCATCTCGTCCTACGGTGTATTATCTAACCAAGGATTACGGCCGGCAGTCGCAATTATCCTGCGCTCTATCGACTCGTGCCTATAATTCGCGACGTTTCAACGACTTCGTCGCTGCCGATCGTTAGCCCCGAGTTTTTCCGCGAAAACGCGCGGCTAAAATCGCAAATCGAGCCTCCTGCCATTACCCACTATGTTCTGGATCATGCTCGTTTCGGTCGTGGACCTCCCGTTTCTATATCGTGCGAGCCATTGAAAGAATTCTCGAGCCGGTTCGCGGAAAATGTTTCGTTCGCAGTTTCCAAAAAATTTGAGATATTCAAAGTATTCTAGCTTCGTTAAAAAAAATCGTACGGGTATGAACTTTAGCTCATTTCGAAGCTTGAAGTCTCCGCTTTAACGGCCTGGTACTAATTTTCCCATGAAATATTTTTACACGAAGGTACAGGTGAAACAGTGCAGACACTGAATCTCGAAAATTTACGATTTTCATAAAATCGTCGATTATATTCGAATTAACATAATTTCCTTCAAAAAAATCGTAGGACAATAAACCTTAGCTCATTTTGAAGCTCGAAGCCTCTATTTTCGTAGCTCGTCGCTAATCTCACCGTAAAAAATTCTTACACGATGTAACAATCGTAGATTTGAAGATTGAAGTTTCTGCAGCTGCTCAAAGTTGAACGTTTCGGTGCTGAATTGTCACAGCTCTCGACACCCCCTCGCGTCGACATTTTGTTTCCTTTGCAATGTAAAATAGATCAAGACGAGGACAGTGATCCACAGGGATTTCACTTTGTAATTGATACACGTCAGTCCGCGATCACGATATTCTAATTCCGGCGCGTTCGAACGGTGTCTATTCAAATTTCCCGCCTTAATTTAACGCGTCACACGGCCGCGATGGCGCGGCTCTGAAACCGGCGGATACAAAATGGCTTCGTTGGGGACGAACGTACGCCATATTTGCAGTAGATCCGGTTAGAAATGGTTGATAACGTTCCTGCGACGAATAAATCAATTTTCACCGAGAACAATTGAACGTCCAACAATTTAACGAGTTATTTCCAGGAGGAAATTTGCAGCGTTAGTTTCCTCGAGTTCCTATTGGCCGAAGGCTGCCGCCATATGCAAATTTTTCCCGGGAATCCATCGTCTAGGAATCGGTATAGCGAACTATTCATTTCACAGTCGGCGAGGATGCAAATTTATCGATGTATTCGTGTCGGAAAAAATCGAATAGATGCCGGAGAAGCTTCGAAATACTGCTGAGAGTCTCAGGGAGTCTCCAAAATTCAGAAACACTCCAACAAATAAACCGCTACGGCAACCGTTGATTTAGCAAAAATTTAGGTTTTTAATCGCTGATCATTTTCCGGATCCAGGCGGGGGCGCCGCGCGTGGAAAGTATGGCTCGTCGAGGGGTCAAGGTCAAAGCAAGCTGCGCGTGTGGCGAAAGGTTAATCAGATTCAGAAGGGACAAGAGGATTTTCGCATGATACCCGCGGATCGTTCGAATATTCGCTAGGCATTCGGTTGCGCAAGCTCCACCTGCTCCTCGAGGGGAAAAGATCAAGGTGGAGGGAAGGTGGAAGCCTGAGCAAGCAAGCAACCAAGCAAGCAAGCAAGCAACCACGGTGGACTGGGGAATACGTGGAAACACATCCGCGTGTGTCTGTGTCCGTGTCTCTCGAAGTTCGCTATTGAAAGATCGAGTCGCCGGAGATTTATGTCGTGCCGGGACCGTTTACTCGTAACGCCTTGAATCCGCGATAGCTATACGGAGAACCTAGTCGGAGTCCTTACCTGCCGAGGAAATCACCGGCAAGCTACAAATCCTTGTTGCCCAAGGAAAATCCTTGCCATTGTCTGAACAATCCTCTAAAAATCATCTAGGTGCGTCACCTACTAGGTCCGTGCAGCTACCAGGTTTCTGTTGAGTCAAGACCATCTTCCAAATCAGTTGGCGCACTGAAATCCTCAGAGATAGGTCCTGAAGAACCTAGACAGTCCCCTAAACTGAAACAAGCCTCTAGCCCGAGGACACAAATATCTAATATCTTAGCTCCCCATAGTTCCAAAATAAAAATAGCATCTTCCAAGTCAATTTATGCACTGAAATCCTCAAAGATAGGTCCTGAAGAACCACGACAGTCCCCTAAACTGAGGCAATCCCCCAACCCAAGGACTCAAATGCCCAATATCCTAGCTCCCCATAGTCCCAAAATGAAAATACCATCTCCTAAGTCAATTGGTGCATTGAAATCCTCAAAGTTTGGTCTCCACGAACCTAGATAGTCCCCTAAACTGAGGCAATCCCCCAACCCAAGGACTCAAATGCCCAACATCCTAGCTCCCCATAGTCCCAGAATGAAAATGGACTGAAGTTGCAATATGGAAGAGTGAAGGAACAGCCTAAAGTAGCGAACCAAGCGAGTTGCAAGAGGAAGACAAGGAGGATCAGCTTCTGGGTGCTGGCTGCAAAGCCCCAGGCGACCGGTTCGAGTCGTAAATCGAGTTTCGAGAGGTGAATCGCAGCCGCGAGACGCACTCGCGTGCTTTATGCATTGTGCGAGCGCACGGGGGCCATCCGCCCTCCATAATTCACCTCGCGTCCCTTCCAGATCGAGGTTGCTATAGCGCTCGCTACACCACGCTACAGTCTGCTTTTCCTCGAACCGGGGACCTGGCGCACGCTCACGATCACTGCTAATGATCTACGCTCACCTCCGACAAAAAACGGAACGATCCAACACCGTCGTTAAAACAAAAATATGCAAACTTGAAGCACGCTAAAAATGAAACTCAATGACTCAAAGAATTAAATAAAATTCAATTCTGTACTGGTAATTACGATTAATTGATTACAGCGTCAATCAGCCAAAGGTTCATTTACAAATAGAAAGTTCCGTGTTTGCGATTATCAGACTAAGGATTTTTGAATTGATGAATAAGTAAAAAAAGGAAAAAAGAAAGGAAAATGTTCTGCTATTTGGACGGAAGGTTTTCTTCTGCAGTCTGAACAGAAACTTTTGCATAAATATCCACAGCCTACTAACCATTTAATTGCCGTGCTAACGCCGAGCAACAAAGGCTGAAATGATTTTTTCTTGAACAGCAAAGTGGAAAAGCAATAAACGTCGATGCTCGCGTTGCAGAATCGTTGTAAAATTTGTGTACAATTAGATCGCGGTCGCAATTAGACGCAATTACAGCGGCGGGGCTCGTTATTTCACCGTCGGCCCGGTGGCTGATTCCCGTTCCCGAATGAAAATTAATTTCAGGTTTAACTGCAAGAGCTCTCTCTCTCTCTCTCTTTCTCTTTCTCTTTCTTTCTCTCTCAGCCGCGCGGCAGCTTAATGCCCCGGTTCCGCGTGCGCATAGAAAAGTGGATGCATTTTCGACGCATCCTGGTGTAACTGTGGCATTGTAGTAATCCGCTCGATTGTGCCGGCCGCTTCCTGCCGCCGTGTAATAATTAACGAACCGGCCGGGGCCGGCAGCTTTATGTTTGTTTAGGCAGGTGAAACGGGGGCTCGCGCGAACTCTCTCGCCCGCGGGAAAAACTCGAATGAAAACCATAACGAGAACGTGTCACCTGGCTGGGCGCGAAACACAGGGCCCCCTGCTTTCCATTGTCTACTTTGTTCACGATTTTTAGTTACCTGGTTCAGCGGCACAGTGATTCGGAACACCTCCGCTCCATTTTCCCGTCTCTACGTAAAAGTCACTTTCGGCATTTTTTTCCGGAGTAATCGGCTAGTTAATCGAAAATCTGGTTTTAGCTGTGTATTGCACACATTTTGAGCTACACGGACGAATTTTTTCATTCGGATTGGACACAAAATGGCGGAGCTTGAGTAGTCTCAGCAGCTACTCAATAAGCTGCACTACCTCTGTCCTGGAATTGGAAAACCGACGAACCTATGAAAAATTTATTATTGCCAGTTTAGTAGAACTTTCCTCGTAAGAGATATGTAGAAAAGGTATTATGGGAGAAACATTGTGGAGCTTGGCAGCGACGGAAAGTCGGCGCAACAGCGATCACTATGTCGGTCGCGGGAACACGGTGAACCCCCGAGTTTACCGGAGCGTGTAGCAGAAGAAGCAGGGTTATCGAGGCGGACGGGACACGCAAAAGGAACAGAACCGCGAACGAGCTTCCGAACCGATCGCAATTAGCAGGTAGACCGTTCTGTTCTGCAACGAGAATTCCTCCGGACGGCAACTAATTACCGGTTGCTTTATTTCGTCGGTTCGACGCGTCCCGTTATCCCCCGACGTATCACACTGCCCATGAAGATAGAGCCAACAAACGATTTTCTCGTCCTCGATCCCTAGCTACCTTCAGTGCATCCAACTTGTTGTTGTCGAACTGCTGTTGCTATTCTAAAACCCACTAGAAAATCCCTAGGTGCCTGATACATGAGAATTTACATCGTCATCTTTGGAAATTTTTTCTGAAAAAACTAACAAGCTAATGCAAAATCGACTTGGACGCTTGTATTGCACGTACCTTCGGCTACACAGGCATATTTTTTTCATTCACTTCGCTAACAAAATGGCGAAACTGGAGAAGTCTCAGCAAGCACTCACTACGCATCAAGGTTACACCACTTTGGTCCGGAAAAATTGATGTTTGACAATTTTTTCTGAAAAAACCAATGAATCGATTGAAAATTGGTTTATGGCATCATATTGTACACAGCTCAAGCTACAAAATCATATTTTTTTCGTTCGAATTTTCAACAAAATGGCAGCCTTGGAGCAGTCTCAGCAACTACTCACTGCCAAGATTGCACTAGTTTGGTCGTAAAAAGTTGATTTTTGGAAATTTTTCCTACCGAAACTAACGGATTGATTGCAAATTCGTTTCGGCGATCGCATTGTATATGTCACAGAGCATACAGACGTATTTTTAGATACCGTTTACCATTCTGCAGCGTTTAGAGATCGTGGGTGTGATCTGGTTCTGCGCGTATCGAGCGTATGGCTTCGGGGTCCGGAGAACCGGCTCGATGGCTTCTGGGTATCGGTTTAACGAGCGTCCGGGCTCGATTTGCAAAAATCCTGGCCGTACCGTTCCGCGGCTATATTAGAAACATCGTAATTGCACGGGTTTCGTTCGGTTCCGAACGATCTTCCACTTTGTCCGCCTGTCCCCTCGCCGATGTTGTCGTTGATTCTCACGAGGTTGTACCGAGCGGAAAAAATCGAATCGAATAAAATGTGCAGTGGAGGAAGGACAGGTACTGGGGGGAGGGCTGAGGGGGTGCGGAGGTGGCGTTGTCCCACGGGGCGACCCACCGTTCGACTTCTCCCCGCCTTATATAAACCGGCGAGCCACCATCTCTTTCTCTCTCTCTCTCTCTCTCCGTCTTTCTCCTCTTCTTTTGCTCGATTTCGATCGCGCCGGACCAGAAGAAGCTGCTGAACACGCTGGAACATTGCTCGCAATTTAAATAAATTCACCGCGTACCCGTGGCTCCGCTCTGTCCCCCCTAAGCCCCCCTCCTCTCAGCGTCCTTTTTCTCTCTGCTCTCTTCCTCCTCGCGATATCCTCGATGTGGGACGCGAGGACGACGCTCGAGGTTTGTTTCTTTACTAGCTTGTCCCCGTGGGACACGGGAAAAAATTTTGGTCGTCGACTGAAGAGTTCTTGGAAGTCTGTGAAAGGTCTCGCCGAGTTTTGTTGGACCGGTTTTTTTTTCGAAAAAATGTTTAAACTTCATTCTACTTCTCGAGCGAACTTTCTAATTGTTGGAAGCGGAACTTTGCATTCCGGGCTGTGTGGAAATTGTTTACCCGGGGAAATTGCTCGTTGAACTATTTTTTCCCAGTCTTTCGAAACGTCCCGCAGAATGTACGGAAGGTTTCATGAAGACTCATCGAACCGTCTCTTCAGGAAAAAATTCTCAAAGTCCACCTTATTCTGTCCACCTGATTTACTGATCCGAATCCGTCAAAAAGTGACCTCCCCTCTCGCCACCGAATAAAAACGTATTTCCCGAGGAAAATAGTTCCAGAAAAAATTACGTCCTATATTCTGAAGTGTGTTTCAAGATACACGGAAAATTTCAAGGACCGGCGACGGCCAGTTTCTTCGAGAAAAATTCTCAAAGTTCCGCCTGCGTGGACCGTCCAAGCCAGGGCGTGTGGTGATCGCATAACGCGAAGGATCGATCTGCCGGCACGACGAATTCGGATCCGGCGATCGTAACGGTTATTAGAAAGGCGGAGAGTCGGTGAAAATGGTTTGCCACGTCGATCCGGGCCGCGTGCACCTTGTTGTTCCTAGCGGATCGAAGAGATGAGTGAAAGGTTGCTTACCCGGACCAAGGTCCGTTGTGTTCAATGTCTCATCTCGGCTTCGAAGCAGCAGCGTATACATAGAAATCAGCGGCTTGGTGCGCCATTAGAGCCTGGAACCGGCCTGCCACGCAATAACGATAAATCCGCGGCGAGGCGTGCTGATTTATTTCCAGGGAAATGCAATCGATGGATTAATCGAGTAGTCTCTCTCCACCTCTCTCTATATCTCTCTCTCTCTATCTGTGTCTGTCTCTCTCTCTCTTTCACTCTCTTGCTCCAGCGACACACAGAAGGAAAATGGTTTCTCGGTATCGCCAGATTTCGCGTGCTCTATTTTCAGAACGGCGGAAACGAATCGCGAGGCTGCCACGGTTTACGGGGCTCGTTCGAGACTTATCGCGTGTTGCCCGCGCCACGAATCACTCGGATCGGCTGATTAATCAACTTGATTCGGCGACATCGTTGCGTGTGCTCGTCTCACGCACGCCAACCTCTGCTAGACCCCTCCTGTTGCGCTGTGACGCTGTCTATCCGCGAGAATGTTGACCCGCCAATTTGCCAACGCGATGCAAAAATGCGCTTTTTAACTCGGTGGAAACAGCTGCGAGTCTTCTATAGCAATTTTAACCAATTTACACGACGCTCTAGTTACGTTTAAACAATTTTCCTGTGCGCTACGGTCGTCGGCGTGCCTCCTCCTCGTAGCGAGACGCTTCCAATATGGCCGTCAGAGCGCGCCACCACCTCGCTACTTTGACACCCGATTGACAAGTTTCGTGCGATCCAATTAGCAATTAATAAAATTGCAAGGATACATTCGAAGGGAGTCAAGAAATAACTGTTTTAATAATTGTTAAAGCCTTCAGCTAGTCGAAGTAACAGCAGCTATTTCCACCGGCGTGCATCCTCCCCAAAGCGTCCCGACTGCAACGTGGCCGCCATAGTTCACCCCGTGATTTTCGGGAGTGGTTGCACGGACCCGTTCATTGTTCGTATCTTTCTCTAGCCGGTGGCAGCGTCGCGAACGCGAAAAACGCGCCGAGAGACAGAGAGAGAGACGAAACGAGAAGAATAAAAGGGGGATAGAGAGCGAGAAAGAGCGAGATCGAGAGTCAAAGGGGGAAGAAACAGGGGGCGAGAGAGAAGGAGAGAAGGTGCACCGAGAGCGGGTCGAGCTCTCGCGCTAGTGTTAGGAATGTGGTACCACTGCTTGTCACAGTCACAAGCGCACGCTGCACCGTACCACCGGTACGTTGCATTATGCGGCTGCGGTTGCATCGGGCTGCAGCGAGGCGGACGACACACGGTTTGAATATTTCTTCCCCTAACCGAAATCTCGAGTCCTTTCTACTCTTTCTAGAAAAGAATATCCGAAAAAATCTCCGGAAACGGGGAAACTACGTCGAAAGACGCCGGTCCCCCCTTAAGGTCCCGCGCGGTACGATTTTTCATACGTAAGAATCGCGGGAGCGTAAATTGCCGTGTGTATCACTGCGGCGATGCGATCTCGCGCAATTAAAATAAAATCAGGGCCCCTCGGGCCATGGGGCTCACTCGATTTCCCCCTCCTATGGCCCCGGCGACGCCCCTACCATTGTTTTCAAAAGAGAATCGTTGTAAATCGGGGGATTACCGAGCCCAGAGATCGAGACTTTTCCGGATCGTACTCCGGCGAGTAAACGATCGTTTTACGAGCGCTGGCACGATAACGATCGCCGTGTATCCTTGACTAAATCGTGACTAGACGCGAAGGGACCGCGGCCGATACAACCTCGATACAAACATTGTTCTCGGGGGGATACAAATTGCTCCCGTACCGTCGCAGCTGGACCCGTCCACTTTTTCTTCGGGCTCCGATGCTTCCCCTCCTCCGACTCTAATGAAACTTTCCTGCCTTTCAGAACAATCGAAATCACGGGACACGTGTTTTTTCTTATTGCCCGGAGCGCGATCTTAAGGGGGGAAACAGCCCTTTGAATATTAATAACTTTGAGGTCGTGTATCTTGGAAAGTATTGGAGATAGAGGGGAGGTTCACAGGGGAAAATTGTACAGTTTTTAGTGTAGAATAATGTGACGTAGTTGGTTCGTTGAAAAGAGGGCAAGTGGTGGGGGTAACTACCCTTATTTCAGTTGGGTTTCTTTCTTCGAGGGTGGAAATATTTGGAGGGTAGTCTCAGCCCTTAGAGAAGCTACTTTGACAATAAGAAAAATGGCATGACCCCAATTTTTGTATCTTCTCGGGACAAGTGAAGTTTCGTCGAAGTGGTCTCAGGAGAAGCACCGCGAAAAAAAGCAGAGGGAAAAATAAAAATCGCCGCGGAATCAGAGCGGAATCGATGCCGCGGCTTCCGAGAGTCGGCGCGGCGGTTCCCGGCGGCCATTAGGCGTTATTAATTAGCCCGATGTGGTGATTAATGGCCGGCGTCGGTCGGCGATCGCGCTCACAGGCGGTTCTTTATAAAATTCTGCTGGGCAACGCGGCCCGGGGACTCTCGGGGAACTCGAAATCCCCGGGATTCGTGGAACGGTTCTGCGAATCGGGGACAATATCATTGCTGGGAGATCGATGACGCAATTAACGAAGCCGCAGGCGGCGTCGGCTATCAATTTACGATTTTATAACCCCCCCTGTTCGATCATTACGCAATTATTGCGCAACCTATTCTTCCGAGAACCGTCGAACTTTTTCGCGGACGGTACGCCGCCGGTACGCCATCTTGATAATTACCGCCGCGCCGCGATCTGTCACAAACGATCGATCGATCGGCGTCGATCAACGTTGAAAAATCGTCCCGAGTCACGGCCGATCCGGTTTCCCCGAGGATCAACCTCGAGTCGGACCTCGTTCGATTAGGTTCCCGCGACACGATCTTCCCAAAACACCCCCCCCCCACCCCCACAGATTTAGAGTCGAGACCCTCCCCTCTGCTCCTCACTCCTCCTCTGTTCGAATACTAACGAGACGTCCGAGGATCCGCTGGATCCCCCTGGATCACTGAACCGCGTCGTGCACGCAGCCGTGCACGCATTGCTGCGCGATTAGATCGACCCTACCCTCTCCATCGAGGTCCCTGATCGATAAATCGTCGCTGGTTCCACGGATCTATCGGTAGCATAGCGATTTTTCAAACCAATATATTAATATTATGTAATATTATCTGTGAAATATATTACCGTATAATGTACAGTATGTACTACAATATACACTGGGTGTCTCAGTTAAAAAGGACCACCTAATTATCTACTGGTTTCAAGGTTATCGATACTTTTGTGATCGATAGCTTATGTTTTTCCTTCGATTATCTTACAAAGCGCGAGAAGACGAATCCGACGAGTACCATGATGATACCGTTTCGATCTCTCAATTCCGAGATATCTGTGTCTGAAAGCATAAAAACAATATTTTTGAGGTACAATTTTCTCGAGACTGAATCATCGAAACAGTACAATCATGGTAGTCGTCGGATTCGTCTCTTCATGGTCTATAAGAATATCGAAGAAAAATCATAAGGTGTCGTGGAAAATATGACGAATGACCTTGAAATCTCCTTAAAAAGTGACCGCGGGGGAAGATTGTTTCCTCTGTTGTTGTACCTGCCTCTCACATCTACCTATAAACGTGAAATTTTGAGAAATGACGGGGTACTGCACGATTCTGTCAAGAATCGACAAAATGGCGTCAACGGGTGGGTTCGGCCCGAAACGGGCGAAACGTCTCGCGTGTCAGTTGACCAAGGAACGCGTAGGGGGGCAGATCGACGGGAAATAAAAGCACGAGCGGGTTCCGCCGGGTGGAAGGAACCCTTCGGGCGGGTTTTACGCGCGGAGGGACGCGTCTCACAAAATAAAATCCACGGGGAACGGCCCTCGGAAAGCGACGGAAGAGAGGTAGAGAGAGAAAGAGAGGGGGTGGGGGGCGAATAGTGACGCGAACCGGAGACGAGCAAAACGAGATAATAAGGGAACACGGGACCCCGGCAGAAAAATCGAATCGAAATAAAAGGAGGACAGGGATTCGAGGGTTGAGGGGCGGGAAGGGGAAAGAGGCCGGGGAGGGGAGGGGGAAGCAGAATGAGAGGAGAGAAACGCGGATCGCCGCGGACTTCGCAAATGTCATATCCGTCAGTGTCCGGCGGCTCGACGATGCTAACCGGTTCCGAACCGACGGACAAGTATTGTCCCGTGGCCCCACCCCTCCCCGATCGCGAACAGATCCGATAGGTGATTTCCCGCGGATCGATAAGATCTAGATATATCGCGATCGAGGTAATTCTACCGGCCAAGAGAACCCTGACCAATTTTTTCCCCAATCTCTTTTTCCAATGTTTCCACTGTTTTCCTAACGAATGTTGCTCCATTTTTGTGTCTGTTGCTTTGTTGTACAGGCTGGTCCAAAAGTCGCTACACTATTGAAAATTTAAATTTCTTTCTGAAAGAGAGCACACGAAATAGTAAAAAGTGGAAGGGGCGTTTTAAAACGGTCTGGTGACTTTTGGACCACCCCTTACATGTTCCCACCCTCTCAACAAAAATTTTCGCTCACCTTATAAAAATTGCCAGTCGATGGACTAGAGATGGAACACGGTCTGCACTCCATTTGCCAATGGCGTTTCCATTTGCTAACGAGCGTCCGAGTATCCGGCAGAGAACCACCCCCTCACCCGCTTGGCAGTTTAATAACCATTAGGAGAATTTTCGAGGCACGTCGGATATACCCTGGCCGCGAAGGTGAAAGGCTGGCGGACCCGAGTCGACCGGACAGCGACGCTCGGAGGGTGTCAAAGATCTAGAGCAGATAGCCGGGGCTCTCGGTATCGATGAGCTGGCTCTCCTCATATCGATTCGACGCCGGGGTGTCCACAGGGGCCCGGAGCACCCTGCAGACCCCTTTTGCTGGCCGCGCAGCCCCGATAAGATCCCCCCGATAAGGCACGATTACGCGTCGCGACGCCCCTCTTCACCCCTCTTCAACCGACCAACATTCTGTTCGAGCTTTTCTCGGCTCTCGACCCTTACCCTTCTCCCCTTTGACCGTCAGGGTAAACACCGCCGTCTCCCACGATACTGCTCGCCTCTCGAAACCTCCTCTGCCTCGGCAAATAGCGCCCCGCCGAGTAAAATGTCACTGGAAACTATCATAACCTTTAAGGGTCATTAGTTTTGTCTTAACGACCACGTACATTTCTTAATATCATTCGATGGAGCGTTTAATTCCGCGTGGAACGAGCCGTCACACCCCTAACTTCAAACCACTAGTTAACAAACAAAACTCGATATTACTAATTTAGGGGTCAAGTGGGGTACAATCAAATATTTTCTAAACCAAGCAGTTTCGGCTATGAGTACCTTAGTACTTTTCTGTGCAGAATTGTAAACCGCGTCGAACTGTGTAATTGGAAGTACACGATACCGTTTAAAGAAATATGGCTGACCTTCACGCGACCTCTACACAGAACCGTTTCATTCACAATGTGCACTCGGTGTTGCAGTTTTGTTTAAATATGTTTCTGCAACTCCAACGGTCTCGCGAGTACTCGAGCGGAGAGATTATCCATTTAGCAGATTATATCCGGGATTCTGCTCGATCTAGATCGCAAGTTTCGCGCTGTCGGCGGATCGCGGAGGACAATGGGGGGCTCTCGAAACAGGAAGACGGCCGGGGAACACAAAAAGGAAAACAGTTGTTGCAGCGGGGACACTTTATATTCGTGGACACGCGCTTCGGGCGTATTGTGACGCGACGCACGGCCGGCGAGGCACAAAGGGGGCGCAATTTTGGGGGGCACGGGGGCTCGGCGCGATTCCGCTCTCGCTCGGGCGAGTTTCAATCGGTTTTCCATTAGCCACCGAAAGAGAGAGAGGAAGCGCCCTTGTGCACTTTCGCCGACAATGATCCAGGTACGCCCCTCACCTCCCTGCCCCCTTTTTACAAACCCCCCACTTTTCCTTGGAAAACACAAGGACAACTGGCGACACTGTCCCCGACGAGGGTTAAGTGGTCCTCCAGAGGAAACGACGGCAACGGAGACAAAATAAAAAATTGCGAAGAAAGGTGGGTTCGATTGGGGGGAGGGGGCCGGAGGGGGGGTCACCGAACAGATTTCTTTTTCTCGAGGTTTCTTTTCGAGGAGCCCACGATAGTTTGCGCACAGTGTAAACAGGTGTACCGAAGATCGTTTCTCGTTCACAGGGGTCGGGAATAGGGGGCCGGGGGGCTGAGGGGGGCACAGGTAAGAGGACTAGCTCGCGTTTCCAGCCGAGTACGGCCGAACGATCGGAATGGGGGATTAAGGGCGGCCGATTTCACGCGATCCCATTCCCGGATCGTGGCTTCTCGAGTCTAGAAGCTGCTCGACCGGAAGAATGGAATTTCTTGATCGAAAAAAAAGCTCTGAAAGGGCCACGGTGACGCGGCAACGTGACCTAGGCTCGCCGTTAGACGCCTCCTCGATCCTTCTTGAGGCTCCCTACTAAAAATAACCCACAATGCAAATTTCGATCCACCGTTTTCAAAGTAGAACAAAAAAAAATCTGTTCCGTGTTCGGATTTGGAAAAATGATAAAAACTGAAGTGTGCGTAATGGTTTCCAAGCTGTACAAGTGTCATTTGCAAGTTTGCTGATGTTGGTTTGAGTTCAGGGTGGTGTTCTGATAGGTATCGGGGATTTTGATGGGGTTCGGATTTTCGAAAATTGTTTTGCCGTTACGGGTGTGATATCTGTTTGTTTTCTTTTCCAAAACTGTCGCTGCAGAGTGCGGCGAGGCGGGCGGGCACCAGCTGCGCTAACTGCAAGACTGCAACCACCACGCTATGGCGGAGGAATCAGGCCGGCGAGCCAGTCTGCAACGCGTGCGGCCTATACTACAAGCTCCACAACGTAAGTAATCGATCGTGTACCCAACCAGTTCGATATACAGTTACTCCGAAAAATATCCGAACGTTGAATCAGTCCGGCTTTCCAATAATGCACGACCTGGTACAGTCCGCGCAACGAAATTCCTATTGTACAGAAGACGGACTTGCTAGACAGTAAACTAGCAACTCAACTAATCAAAAAATCACTGTATTAGGAGAGCTTGTATTGTGCACAAGAAAATACTCCGAGCAGTAAAATATTAACTGTGCTTAAAAAATTAATTAGAAATGATATTAACACTAGGTTCACGGAGCATTAAAAGCGAGTATTTTACATTACTTCATAAAAATAAGAGGAATGTGTCTGTCCAAGTTTCCAGCCATGTTTTAAATGATATATACCCAAGGAAATAAGTTTGTTAATTCCACGTAGATGGATGTTCACAATCTCAATAACCGTAAATTAAAACTATTAGAACCCGTCATTTTGACGGGTCCCGTAAACCTAGTGTTAATAAAATGTCAGACCAGGCACAGTGACAGGAAATTTGTTTGAAGTACAAAGCGTTGGAAAGCCGGGACTGGTGATTGAAAATCGCGGCTCGGTGAACTCTCGAACGGACGACAGTCGATACGTATGTTTCGCGGCGGTATCGCTCGCAGGGACTTCCGGTGGACGGCGTCCTCGACAGAAGAAAACAACCGGGCTAGGAAAATCCGGGACGCTAACGGGGGGTGGGGAAAGGAAAGCGGATCCGTTCGTGGCACTCGATACAATGTTTGTCGAGGAGGGAGACGCCGACAATGGGAGGTCGGGTATTAAACGGCGGATACGAGATTCCACGCGATAAAAAGCTTTCTTCCGATAAATAGAGGAGGCAAAAGGTCGTTCTTTGGCCACCGTCGAAGCCACCGATCGTCGCTTTACCGCTCCGGGATGGATCGACCGAGAGAAAGAGAGAGAGAGAGAGAGAGAGAGAGAAAGAGAGGGAGAACAAACTCGGGTTTTGTAACGCGATATCGGATTGCCATTGTCGCGAGCCTCTACTCTCGAGATCCATTGTCGGGCACACCGTGGAACCTAATTCCTGCCCCCTCCCTCCCTTCCATTCGGTCCTTCCGTTTGATTGGAGGCTGGTCCCAAGTGGTTCTGGCACGGATTAACTCTTTTAAGAAGGTACAAAAATTCGTGGAAAAAGATACGATAAATTTTAATTCATTGAAAACGATTTTTTCAACTCTGGGTCAAAGTAGACCCGGTCACAGGCAAGAACACCCTGCAACTGACGATAGAAAAATCTGCCCCTAACAAGACATGTTCAACAAGATAGAACCGAGCGAGGAATTGAATCTTATTTTCGAAATTATGGGTCAAAGTAGACCCGGCCACAGGCAAGAACACTCTAATACTGACAACAGAAAGAGTCTTCCCCTAACAAGACATATTCAACAAGATAAAACTGAGCGTCTGGGGAAGGATAAATTCAATTTTCTATTACTAAAACGCCCGGGTCGAGGTAAACCCGGTCACAGGCAGGGATACTCTCCAGCTCGTACTTTACTTCGATTGACGAAAGATCGACGATAAAACTACAACGCTGCATAGGGTGGAATTGATTTTCTACCGAGGCCGAAGAATGTAGGAGACGTCCGGAAGCTCGAGAACAGTGTTGCGCCAACAATTAGGGTGGTTCGCAAGTGTCCGTGCGAACACTGTGATCAGTGTTTCCCCTGTGGAACGCGGGGTTGGCGAAAGAGCGTGCTCAACTGCGTGTGACACAGGAAGCAGCGGAAGTAAGAGCGCAGCCCTTCGCAGGGCACAAAGGGAAGAGGAAATCCTCGACGATTCCTCTTCTTTTTCTGGCCGACGGCGGTATTTCACCGCGGTTAGGCTACTTGAGTTTCCGCGGGGCGGAAATCTGCGACGGGGACGCGTGGGCGGTGGCGACCTTAATAGACGAGACGCTGGAGAATCCGCTTCGCGTTCGACCAGACGAAAATTAAGGCTCGTCGAATTAACAGAAAAATTAAGACCTGCTCGGATCGACGGAAAATTCGCTGCTCCAATTAGTCCAAATGAGAGTTAATACCAACCGAGGCAAACAGCTTCCAACCGACCAAGACAATCACCAAAATTAAAATCTAATCCTAAATTAAAACGCTCTGCAAACTGTCTACTAGAAATAGTAAAAATAATGGATCCTTTTCGTTGAAATTCATGACCGTAGGTGTAAGTTTGTACCAACACGAGCAGCATAATAACAAGATTCCGGCTTTTGTGTTCTCGCGACGCCAGGCGACGCGAGGCGACGCGACGCGATGCGTCTGGCCGCGTTATCTTGATGTCGAGCTCGCGATCTCTCCTGCGATCTCGATAAGGAGAGTGAAAAGAGGAGAAGGGGGAAAGAGAGGGGGGAAGTGGATAGGGATTCGTTTGCGGCTCGCGCTAATTGGCTCGCGATTTCTCCGTCGAACGTTCGTTACGCTCGCTCCCGTCGCAAAACTCTTTTCCCCACTCTCCGCGTCTCAGAGACACAGGGCCCACTGTATCCTCTCTCTTTCTCTCTTTCTCTCCCTTTCTCTCTTTCTATTCGCATAGGTTTTTCCCGAGCCCCCCGACTCGTTATCTCTCGAGCTTTATCGGATCGCGGGACGCCAAACGGTTTCAAACAGTGGCAAACAGTCTCAAACACGGTCGAATTTCCGCGCGACGGAGCCGCGAAGTCCTCGTGGGACGCTGCCTGTAGTTAATACCGACCGTCCAGACCGAGACGAGTTTCCTGGTAATCGTTAATTAAGCGGAGGGCCTCCGTTACGCCGTCACGAGCTCCGTCGACGACGGTGGCCCCGTGGGTGGGGATGGATTCGATTGCTATGCCTGAAATCCACGAAATTTGCTTCCTTCTCGCGATGCAAATACTGTGAAATTGTAGTTTTGAAAGAGGCATTGATCGTGTTCGACCAGGTTTGAAAAGTATGACGACTTTTCAGAATTCTTAACTCACACAAAAATTGTGGACTTTCTCAGAGGCTTTGGTACAGCTGTCAGAGTTTATCCGCGTCAAACATACGTAGATAAATTTGTTCAGCTAACAAACAGTTCGAAAAACTTGATGCTTGGACGTGTTTGATGAGGTTTGAAGAAGATTTTACATTATTCCGAATTGCAACTCTACAGAGAAATTTTTAATTGGGTCAGAACTTGTTGCTAAATATTCTAGAACGTCTCTGAGAATGCATAGATACAGTTTACAAACTTCTTTCAACGCCGAGCGTGAGGGTATCGAGAGATTTTGCGAATGAAGCGGACACGATATTTTGCCCAGCATTATGGCACTGGTGTTCGCCAGGAATGCCACACGTTATTAGCCGGAGGAATTCGAGAATCCAAGGAGATTGGCCAAGGGGAGGGCGAAGGTTTGCGCTCGTTTGCGAGCGTTTGACGCGTGGGTAATCGGCCTCGGACTCGGTTTCACTTGGCTTTCGAGTTCGGTACGGGCTCGTCCAGCCGGAATAGGCGACCGTCTCTTCGTTGACGTTAAGCCGACACGTTATGGTCCCGGCCGGCATCGTGTCCGTCCGAATATGTATGTATGTATGTATATCTCCTCGGGGCCCCGGTATAGTACAGTTGACGCTCGAACAATCGGATGACTACTCGCTTTCGGATTAGTCCCACGAAGAGGTCGTGGACTCCTTCGAGGCTCTGACGAAGGACCTCTGCACGTGCAGGCTTGCCAACAACGTTATGCATCTCGTCGTAAACACCTGTTGAATTTGTTTATTGTCTTCTCGGACCGTCCTTGGAAATCGGGCTTCTAGAACAAATACGAAAATATATAACTCTGGTAATTTTCATTAGTTTTACTTGAAAAAAATTACAGGGGTGCTTCGAATGCCAATAAATGTGTGTGTTAAATTTCAATGCAAAAGGTGGAATAGTTTTTCTGTTAAAAATTCTTGAAAACGCAAGAACTTGGGAGCCAAAGTTCAGTCTATACAAAAATATATAACTCCCGTAATTTTGATGATTGACACTTTTAAAAAATCACACGTGTACTTCAAGTACCAGTGAATGTGCGCGAAAAATCCCAATGCAAGAGATAGAATAGTTTTTCTGCTAAAAATTCCTGAAGAACAGTCTCAGGGACCGGACTTTTAAGAAGTGGCATTTGAAAAGAGATATATAAAAATCGATATGGAAAATATGATAAACGAAACGAGATGTACGAAGACTGTTGCAAGGGGGTCTCGGTGACCCGTTGCGAACCGAATTAAAAGTCCCGGACGTCGTGAGCGAGAGGCCGGGAGCGGAAAGAGGGTTACCGGGGAGGAGAAGCGAAGGAAGGGGAAAGGGGAAGGGAAACGAAAAGAAAAGAAAAGAAAATAAGGAGGCGATGGCTGACCGGCCAGGGCGAAGATCGATCGTTTCGAGAGCAGAATCTTCGGCAGTTTCTCTCGAAGCTGCCACCGGTCGCGTCCGGTACGCCTCCGGGCCGAGTGCTCGCCTCGGAGATTATTCGAGATAGACGCTCTCTGTGCTGGACGAGGAAAAGAGAAAGGAAAGAGAGAGAGAGAGAGAGAGAGAGAGAGAGAGAGAGAGAGGGATCGAGAGAAAGAGAGACGGACAAGGGGAACGTCGTTAAGATAGAGCCGGCCGATAGCGTTCCCGCTCGAAATCGCTAGTCGAAAATACACGGATTACCCGCGGCCGTCGCGGAACGTGCTCGCGCCTCGACTTTTATCCGTCTCGGGGAAACAGATGGACATTTCTGAGGACTGTATTTATAGAGAGTGGCTAATTGCCTCCCCCCTCCATCGATTTACACAGAAAAATATTCACGGCGGATAATTCTTACCGAATTTATACGAGGAATGTTGCCGGGAAGCTCAGATAAAGGAGGTGAGGTACATTGGATCGTTTTTGCTCGGAAACTAATAATGCTACGGAAGAGTTTCTGCGTGCAATTTGTTCGTCTTTCGTCGCTCTTTATGCTAATACAAAAGGATTTTCCGAAAACTTGTTTTTCAAGCTGGAAAAAAATAGGAAAAGCGGGACATTTCCGGAGGGAGTTGAGATATTTTATTGAGATCAATGTTTAGCGTTTCGAGGAAATTTAGAAGGCATAGCGCGCAGCAGAGATCATTGTACTTTCGGCGTTGCTCTAGGTCCGGACGATCGTTCGAGAGATTTAAATTTAAAACGACCGGGGGGAGAGAAACTCGGCGGATTTCCACGTGGAAACAGAGGCGGCCTGTCTCTCGATCGCGAACGGTGGTCCCGTAGATCGGCCGATAGCCGCATAATTTTAGGCAGGCCGTTTCCGAGCCATGAAGGAACGGCTGCGCGTCGGCTCCTCCTAGAAACGCTGCATTTAACCTTCCAACCCTTGAAAATTCATGAAATCTTAACTGCGGCTCCCCAAATATACGAGCCGGGTCCCGACGTGTTTGAAAGTTGCCATAAATCGCTCGTTATCTTCTGAGAAATCCTGACACATCGATATTCCAGACGTGTGTCTACAGTTTTATCGATAGGGGGCAGTTGAGGGGTCACTACTTAAAAAGTCACTAGCTTACGACTTAAATCCACCCTAAAATCGCCTAACCCACGCTCGAAAATCTTCCAAACAAGCCTCCATCCATGACATAGTTCTCCAAATCGCTGGAACAATGTACTTCACGCACTGTGCTGATTTCGACAAGTTCGTTTCGGTTTGAACGAGTGTGGGGAGCGAATTCGGCAAGATATCGCGATGAAATTTGTGCGAAAATGTTGGCAAGAGCGTACCCTAATTGACACAGAAGCAGCGCTAAGCGGTGCTAAGAGGCCTGATTTCCCGGAGGGTCGAAGGAGAGTCGCATCCGTCGGCAGAGGAGTCTCCGTTTCTCACACTTCCTCCGAGCTTGTCAGGCGGCTCACGCGCGTCACCACTCGCGGATAAATCACGGATCGATCCGAGGTGTGCGTCACGGGCCTCGGATTCGCCGAACCATTCGTCTCTCTCCCTCGAGGAAGTTGTAAAACCGCGTTACGCAGAAAGGTGGACGCGTCCGCGAACGGGCCTCCGTCCCGAGGGAAACTATCAATTGAATTCGGGGGGGGCCGCGGCGCGTCGTTGGCGCGTCAAGGAGCGTCCCGCAGGTTCTCCGAATCGATCGCGATTCGACGGGGAAATTCGAACGAACGCGCGCGCGTTGCGCTGTGCGGCGCGGCGGGACGCGTGCAATCTTTGATTCGTTGACCCCTTGTCGGCGGGTCCGCGACAAGATCCCGTCGATTACGTATGCGATCGGTGCACAAGCGCGTTCGCCGCTGTTGTGCATCGTGTGCGACCGCATCGATCCGCATTTCGAATCCGACTCCGTCGGCTTTCCGGCGCGCTGCGACGCGACGCGACGCGACGCGTTGCAACGCGCGTCGCCGAGCGTCCTCGCCCCTTTGTTTGCACCTCGTGCCCAAGCTTTCGGACAGGCTGCGCCAGGCGGTTCCTATTAAAATCCGCTCGTATTGTATTCAAATCGCTCGGAACTGACCGCCCGGCACCCCTTCCCTCCCGTAACGGCCTCCCGCGAACTCATGGGACACCGTACTTCCCCCCTTACCGACCCCTCTCCGCTATTACGTTGATGGTCGCCGGTTTTCGCACGGTTTGAACGAGTTTGAGGATCATGGTTCGTTCTCGGTTGGGAGTTGGTGTGGTACGGTCAGTGCGATCTTAGGGGGGTTTAAAGTATTGCCCCCTAAAAGCTCGTTTTCCTAGGTTAAATGCATCGTCCTGCATTTTTGGACAATTTGATCTAATCTGAGGTCGACAGTTGGATTTTGGTTAGGAGTTGGTATGACGTAGTGAGTGGGATTTTAGGGAGGGTTTGAGTCATCATTTTGTTGGTTCTTGAAGTATCGCTCCCTTCTTAGGTGTCCATTTCTTTGTTAAATTCATGGTCCTGTATTTGTGAAGAATTAGATCAAATCTCAAGTCGATATAGTAGTTCAATTTTGATTAGGAGTCGGTATGACGTAGAGAGTGGGATTTTAGGGGGTGTTTAAGTCATCGTTTTGTTGGTTCTGAAAGTATTGCCCTCTTTTCAGGGGACCATTTCTTTGTTAAATTCACCGTCGTGCATTTGTGGACGATTTGACCAAATCCCAAGTCGATATAATAGTTGGATTTTGATTAATATTTGATACGACGTAGAGAGTGGGATTTTAGGGGGGGTTTAAGTCATCATTTTACCAGTACGCAAGTAGTTTACAAGACACAGGCCCTCCAATATCCCTTTCCTTTGTCCGAACTCTGAATTTGCATCTCCTTGACCATTCACTCAACCAAACCAAACAACACTATACTAAACGAAACCAGATCAGCCCGTCGGTGGTCCCGATAAGTGAGCGCCCCCATAAAGGTCCGTAGATTTTTTTCGGGTCGGTCGGCATCGCTGGAAGAGCGGCGTGCGATGCTTAAGTACGAAATAACTAGGTATGCAAGTGCGGTATGCTGCACCGGAGGCAGAGGGGGGCTAGCGGGTGCCGGGGGGAGGAAGGGAAATGCGCGAGCGGGGGAGGAGGTGGAGGCTTGCTTTGTAGTTGCCGCGACGTGACGCAACTGCCAACTTAAGGAAAAGGTTCCTGGTATTGCGAGCGGACCGCGCGCGCTCGAGGTGGCGGCCGAGGCATCATCCTCCCTCGTCCTTTTCCCCGTGCCGCTCTCTCTCACTCTCTCTCTCTCACTCTCTCTTTCTCTCTGTGTGTTCTCTTCCTCTGCGCTCGCCGACGACGACGTCCAGACACGACGGTGACAACGTCGAGGACCACGGTCAACGACATTCTTCGGAATTACGCGATACCGCCCGAATTTACTCGACCGGGTCCCCCAATGCGCACGAGAGACGAGCTAAACCCCCCATTAGGCTCTTCAGGCTGTGCAGTGGGTCCTCAAACACAGAGTCTCGGCTTGGTGATTGATGTTCTGGGTCTTGCGGACTTGTTGATAGGATCGTCCTAGATGCAAGGTAGATGGGAGACCCTGAAATTGTGATTCAGGTACTGAGGATTGGGTTTGGCCTCTGGAGCTGTGGGATTGTGAAGATAGAAGATGGAGAATAATATAGAAGACCCGTTGGAGGACTAAATAGAGTAGGGGACTTGATAGAGGACTAGGTAGAGGGCTAGATAGATTACTAAATAGAGTACTAGGTGGGGGACTTGATAGAGGACTAGACAGAGGATTAGGTAGAGGGCTAGATAGATTCCTAAATAGAGGACTAGGTACTCCACGACAGGACTAGACACCACCAGCTAGATGATTAGACAGATGAGAAAGTAGATGGATCCTTTAATAGAGGTCTATGAAAATAGGGGACACGCTGTTGCCTAGTCTTGGATAAAGGTTTAATGTAGTGGTTTCGCTTCTGACTAAATCGAGGCCCCTTATGGCAAGTGTAGTCCCGCCGAACGTGTCCAATTCCACTTAGAATCCGTCCCCGGAGCAAACATCTCCCCAGCCGGCACGAGCCAGAAGTGGACAAAGGTTGCGGCGTCGATTTGATGATTGCTGTCTCTGAGCCGTCCCCGTACCAGGAATCCGAGGGATTGGTTAATTGCTGGCCGTCTGCATTGCGCGCAAAAGTCGTCCGGCGTCTCTTTCCGCGATCGTCCCAGAGTTCACTGAATCCGCGCGAACCGTCTCTTTCTCTGTCCCCCAATCAGCCTGACCCGAGACACGGCCTAGATGTATCGGCTCGACTCAACGAATTGTTGGCTACGACTCTTGCAGGTGAACCGGCCGCTGACGATGAAGAAGGAGGGCATACAGACGAGGAACCGGAAGCTCTCGTCGAAGAGCAAGAAGAAGAAGGCCGGGGGATGCCTGGGTCTGGGAGGCGTGATGGGAGACATGATCAAGGCGAGCGGACACCTCGACCTGGACAACAAACCGTTCCATTCCGGATTTGGCTCACCCATGGGTAAGTCGAAGGGTTTCACGGGAAAATTCTCTCTAGCCGATCCGAGTGAAAACACAGGCTGGTTAAACACGATCGTGGCGGGTTTGCGTGTTGCAGGCACGTCGCAGCATCATCACACGATGCATCCGGCGATGCAGCATTACATGTATCACACGGGTGTCGGCGTGGCCGGAGGTCTTCATCAAGGATTTGCGCCACCGGCGCCGCCCCCCATACACCCGCACTCGCACTCGCATTCCCATTCCCATCACATGACGAGTCTTCAGGGTCTACAGCTGGCCGCGACCACGAACGCGATGGTGAGTTTACCATAGACTTACTACTCAAACGTGTACACCACCAATTTTCGGAAACCTTTGGAATCATTCGAGGCTACCACTGCTCCTCGAGATCGCTGTACTCGAACTTTTCGATAGCGAGCCGAAAGACGCGTGTCTAATGAATATCGACGGGAGAGATTGTCTGTCAAGGTTCGAGAGAAAGACCACACGGATGTTTGTTTTTGCTTTCAGACCGGCTGGCGATCGGAGTACACATGAATCACGAGCGATCACCGGCTCGGGACGCAGCCCGGCACTCTCGTACGAGCGTAATCGAGTCGTGCTCCCCTCTCTGTCCCTGTTGACACGGGCCTGGAGGGGGAGAGACGCGGGGAATCGAGAACGATTTTTTCGAATCGCGGCGAGAGATTTTTCCTTCCCCCATCCCCCTGTTCGCAATCGTTTCTCTTCTTCTCGTCTGTCTCTCTCCTTTCTCTCTGCCACCGGAAACACACCCCCCACTCCCCAATCCCCACCACCCGTGCTACACTCGCGGTCCCGCGTCGCCTCTGTACATATGTAAAGTTCTCTATCCAGAGGGCCTACGAGCCCCGGCCCCAAGTACAAACGAAGTCAGCTAACTTGTATCGAGTCTAATTAATATACTTGTACATATTATACGAACGCTAAGTGTGTATGCGAAGTCCACACGGTCTACGGAAGTGTTCTCTCTGGAACGATCCCCGTTCCTCGAGCACGATTCGAGGAGATTCGAGGAGGTTCCAACGTCGGCTCCGCCTACCGGGGGACGGGAGGAACCGATTCGGAGGACGGGCTGTGAACACGCGAGACCAGGTACATCACGTCCGCAGTCGAGACTGTACATAGGTTCGAGGGAGGAGCGACCGGAAGTCGCCGGGGTATGAAGCCCCGGGACCCTCGGGAGGCGGTCCTCGGAGGCCAGTGGACGTTCTAGCGTGTAAGTGTGCTGCTATTCGTGCGGAATCGTCGACAGAGACGTCGTGCAATCTTCAGAGTTTCGTTCTTAGTCGCGCGCGCGAACATTCTCGGTGACCGGAGCCCGCGTGGGCGTGGCCTGGCGTGGGCGTTCCCGAACGTCCAGAACCCGCGAGGGCGTGGCTTACCTTCCGATCAGGCCCGTCCGTTTCGGACCTCGCCAAGCGAGCCGGGGCACGTCGTTTCTGAGCTCGTTTCGTCGCTTTCGACGCCTCGGTCCCCTGTCGTTCGTGTTCGAACGAGTTCGAGAAGGTTTCCGGAGAAGTTTGAAGCGGTTTCGAGGACGGAATTTCCGGGGCGAGGCGTCGACAGGCGAGACTAGTCCCCGAGCGTAAAGGGAACAGAGTAAACTAGCTACCAAAAATGATGTCCGGCGCGGGCATGGACGGGAAGGAGCTAGGCGGAAGCGTGTAAAAAAACTAACCTAAACGTGCGAGGAGAAACAGAAACGGAAAAGCGTTGTAAATTTTGTATCTTCGAGATTGCGTACCGTTATTGTACCGAGTATATATATATATAAATATAAATAAATAAATCTTTATATATATGAAAGAAAATTGAATATAAATATATATGTATAAACAAATACCGATGAACGCCGCCGTCGCCGCAACCGCCGCGAACACGGGAAAGCGGCCCGGGCAAAAGCTGCGGGAGAGAGAGCGCGGAGAGGAGTGGAAAAAGGTGATTGTGCATAAATTAGCGGTTAATTGCGCATCGTAAGATTTGCATCTAGATAGTCGAGCGATGGTAATTAAAACGATTTATCGCGAGCGAAAAGGTTAATAGCCGTAA
Source organism: Halictus ligatus (assembly GCA_028454255.1). Lineage (NCBI taxonomy): Eukaryota > Metazoa > Arthropoda > Insecta > Hymenoptera > Halictidae > Halictus > Halictus ligatus. The sequence continues at coordinate 894,408 of CM052135.1, forward strand.
ATGACGATTATCGTTATTATTCTTATTACACACCTATTATCGTCGTCGCCGATCGGCCCGTCGGCCGATTCTCCATTCATTAATCGTTCTAATTAATTAATTAATTAATCGCGAGGCACTCGGCTAAGAGATCGAGTTGACCACGAGCTCGAGACCGCATTGTGATCCTTTCTGTTTGCCGATCGTCGGAACGTTTCGGACGGAGACCGCGCGCTGATCGTCGAGGATCGATCGCAAGCCGCGACCAGCCCCCCTCCCCGCTTCGATCTATCGATCACCCGCTCCGGAAACACCCCTTTCACATCCTCCTTACTTCGGGGAATCGAAGCCAAAAGTCTTCGGCGTCCGTTTGTCCACGTTTGAGCGTGTCTGCGCGCCTCTCTGGAGCAGGAGATCGACCGTGGACACGATCGAAGGTGTGTCGGGGGCGGATCGATCGCTCGAGCTCGCGGCGGGCCAAAGGGGCGGAGCCAGCGGGAGTGGGACGGACCGACGGCGGGGCAAGACAGCGGGAGGGGGCTCGACAACGTTGTGATTTCCCAGAGAAAAGACTTCGAAAAGACTGACAAGTAAGAATTCGCGATCCGCTCGAACCGACACGCCCCCTGCCCACCTTCCCGCTCGCCCCGCCCACGGATTCTTCGTCGGACAGGTCCAGATCCACGCGGACGAAGAAGGAGAAGCGAACGGGGGAGGTTATTCTCGTAATAGTATTATTAGGGAGTAGCGTGTAGAGTGTTTGTATAAAGACGCTCGCGCGAGCGTGTGAGAGGCGTGCTAAGGACTCCGTGGGGGCCGAGGGGAGGGGCGTTCAAGCCCGCCCACCGATGGAGAGGAGCGAGCGAGACGGACACGCGCAGTTTCGTCGCGGTTTTAATTTCGAATGTAAAAAGCGTCATTGTAAGATATCGTTGTAAAAAAAGGTTTTAACTTAAAATAAATTAAATGATAATTCACGCATATGCACGTGTGCTAATCTCGTCACTATCCTGTCATTTGCGAAACCCGAGGTTTTTGACTACAATTAAGTGAGAAACAGAGTGCTCACGGAATAAGAGTAACATTCTAAGAAAATTCTAAGGACTCTAGGAAAATTCTGAGAACTTCCAAAAAAATACTAGGAAGGTAGTGGAGTCATAAAAATTCTGAGAGAGGAAAAAAATTGTATAAAAATCTTAAAAGTAGTGGGGAGTGGGCTAATGTAAGAGTGTGCAGGGCCCAGAAGGACCACGCTGCGCCCCTGGTTCCGCAGCAGCGTGAGATACTCCATCCAGTCAGTGCCGGCCCCGAGCACCCGGTAAGTGTTCAGATCCTTCCTTTTGTTTTGGCGTTCCCTCGGGCGCTGATCTAGGCCGAGACGAGAGAGATCGAGGATCGTTTTCGTTGACGCGAGGCGACCGAGGCGCGGCGGTCTCTTATTAATTAACGGGCGCGACTCAATTAAAGCTTATCGGTCGGCAACACGGCCGGCACGAGGCGTTTACGCGTAAATCAAAGACCGGTGCGCCAGATAGCGCGAGGCAAATAAATCTTGTCGCCGCGGCCGAGAGATAGCTATCGACATCCGGAGGACGCACGGAAATCGAAACGAAGGCAACACGAGCTCGGCCAACGGAGAAATTTTCGGGTAACCAACTCGTTCGCAGAACTGAAACGACCAGTACCTTATTCGGGTACCTTTCGGAAAAATTAGGTACTCTAGCCAACCTACGAGAATTTTAATGTGGTAATTTTTGTGTTCAGTCCCACGACTTCTCCGAAGCCCTCAGAATTTTTCTGTGGCCCTTACAATTATTCTACGGGCCCTACAATTTCCGAACGGGCCCTATACTTCGAAGTTTCCGTAAAAATTTGAACTTTTCTATAGACTACAATTTTTTAACGAACCTTAAAATTTTTCCACAGGCTTCACAATTTTTTCTGCCAGTCCTGCACCTTTCCTGCAGCCCTCCAAATTTTTTGACAAGCCTCGGAGTGTTTCCCTAGGCCCCAGAATTTTTTGACGAGCCTATGCATCTTCCCCATAAGTCTTACAATTTTTCTGGCACGTCCTACAGCTTTTCCAGGCGATCTACACCGTTCGAAAATTTTTCTGCGAACTCAGCACCGTCCGCAGGACCCTTCCAATTACTACGGTAAGCCTCTCGCTCGGAATATCAAGCCGTGGTGATCAGTCGATCGCCGCTGTCACGCGGATTGCTCCCCCGATACGTCAGAGCGTACGAATCCCGGCAGCGGGTCCGGCAAATCCTGGGCGATCCTGGCCCGGCCCGGGGAACCCTCAGTTTCACACTCGACGTGAGAGTGACCCTTCGATCTCGCCGTGGAGGGGGATTACGAAACACCGAGAATCGCTCCATTTTCCAGGGACATACTGTCCACCGGAATAACCGGCCTTTGCCTCGATTTGCGAAACGGCGTGGAAATCGCGTGCGAGGCCAGCGACGCGTCGATAACCGAGTAATCGAATCCCCGAGACTACCGAGATTATCTCCGGACCAATTTTCCGAGTCGATCCTCCCCGATTGCGTCCCTTCTGCGCCAAAAAGTTTCTCCGGCGGATCCTCGGAAAAATCCGAGTCCATTTCGATTCCGTGGGTATGGTACACGAGTCGCGGCGGATGATCCGTCTTTTCGACGCGAGACGAGGATCGATTCTACGTTTCTGCGTACTGTTGCGGGCTCTTGCGGGCCCAGGTACAACGGGCACAGCTGCGGGGAACCGCAAACGAAGGGGGCCCGAGCGAATCTCGCAGTGAAAGCGTCTCCCGAAGTCAACGGGAGAGAACTCGTGAGAAGCCCTGACCCCCGGTGGCCCCCGGAAACGGGATTACGCGAAATCCCGGTCACTTTTGGCTCGAGGAGTGTCCCGCTCTCCCTCGGGACACGATTATCCGACCTTCCTTCGATTGCCTCCCTCTCCGGGAGGTTTCAAGAACACCAGCCATTTTCTAGCCAGCTGACGGGACTTAGGTTTAACCTTTCGCGATCCTTTGCTCCCGAATCTATCCGGATTCAATTCACCGTGAAACGAGCTCCGCTCTGGATACTGAAAACGATCGTTTCACCCTCGTTCGGTTTCCGAGTATCGGACGTTTTTCCACCGATTTTTAATAGGGTCCTCGACGTGTCTGGCCAGTCGTGAGAGAGTACTCTAAGCGTATTTGGTCGCTTAATCAGTTGATTAACAAAAAGTTGTAGCACCTCTATAAATATGTCTTGAGCATATACAACAATTTTAGTGAGCAAACTGTGGAAAGTGTAGAAAAATTTTTCAGGGCCCCAGATAAACTGTAGAGTCTACCATAAAATGGTAGGACCTGTAGAAAAATGTCTAGGCCGATAGAAAAATTTCTGGAGTCACCAAAACACATTGTGGGACACCTAGAAAAATTTTTGTGCTCGGGGAAGAATTGTAATGATCGTAGAAAAATTGTAGGACGCGGTACAAAAATTGCGCTGCCTATAGAAAGATGATTGGGCTTATTAAAAGCAGTCAGGAGCGAACGGAACTGTCGAACGAAACGAGACTGAGCGTGGGGTGGGGGATGGACGAGGAGCACAGCGCGGGTGCATTGTTTCTGTGGGAGGATCTCGCGCATAACTTAGAAGGGCTTGTACAGGTGTAAAGGAAGAATGCTCGTGTGGGTATTGTGGGCCCCGCGGAGGGGGCCGGGGGAAAGGTAAGGGTTGGAGAGGAGGCTGGCAACTCGCACAAAGGCGCGAGTTTCGCCGAGTAATCGTGCCCATTAATAACGATGCTGATCCACCTCCTCTCTGCCTCGTTCCTCTTCCTCCTCCCCCTTTACACCCCTCTGCCCTCCCCTCTCCCCAATGAAACGCGCCGACTATTCTTCCAGCACCGTCCGGAAACAATATTAGGCTAGCCGGGGTTATACATTAACACCGTCGAGCACCTCGGTCGCAACCCCATCGCGAAACATCGGATGGTGAGAGCTATAGTCCTTCCTCAAGTCCTAGAATTCTTCCTTGAGCACCACAATATTTTTTAGTAAGCTCTACAATTTTTCTGTGAGCTCCAGGACCTGTTTTAGTGAGTTCTATAATTCTTCTGAGAACTCTAGGATTTTTCTATGAGCTCTAGGACTGTTTCAGATGCTCTAGAATTTTTCTATGAACTCTAGAACTGTTTGAGACGATCTACAATTTTTCTGTGAGCTCCAGGACTTTTTTTTAGTGAGTTCTATAATTTTTCTGAAAGCTCTAGAATTTTTCTATGAGCTCTAGAACTGTTTGAGATGCTGTACAATTTTTCTGTGAGCTCCAGGACTTTTTTTTAGTGAGTTCTAGATTTTTTCTAGAATTTTTCTAAAAGCTATAGAATTCTTCTGTCAGCTCTAGAATTGTTTCATACGCTCTAGAATTTATCTATGAGCTCTAGAACTGTTTGAGATGCCCTAGAATTTTTCTACATGCCCTACAATTTTTCCCCAAACTTTCTCCACGAGCTGTATAACGGATTGGTGAGCTGTGGAAGTTTTTTGGCACATCCCAGGATTGTTGTGATAAATCGGGAGTGTTTTATACGGGCGCAGCTTTAAACGATTCCTTTCCGGAGCAGAACTGACCGGGCCGGTTATCGGTCTTCCGACAGATCGATTCGAAGGTACCGCGAGCCGCTCGAAATTTCCTTATCGACCGGTCTGCCCCCTTCGGTTGATCTTATCGGGCCGGAGGAATTGGATTAACAGGATCAGCCGTTGATGCGATTAATCCGGTGGACGTGTATCGTTGCCGATCGAACGGCAAGCTTCCCCCCTCCCCCTCGATCGACAAAAGGAACTCGAGGAGAACTGATTGCGAGCAACAGAGAGAGCTGCGGGAGAGAGCGAAAAAGAGATAGAGAGAGAGGGGGAGAGGACGAGAGACGCGGAGGAGGTGCCAGCAGGATCAGAGGAACCGATCGAGAGATCTTCTCGTCGGAAATCGAGCACGAGGGCGTCTACGAGGCGTCGATGCTTTCATATCTCGGTTCTGTTTCGTTTCCACGATGCACTTTCCCCCGGCCCCGAATCAAATCGACACCTGCAACACGCCAAATTCGATCCAATTCCACTTGAAACAATCTAGAAAAAATCTGGGGGGCTTCCAAAAATTTCTAGAGCTCAACAAATAGCGAAAGAGTTTGTCAAAAACAATTCTAAGACATTGGGACCGACTAGAAAAATTGTTTGAATATGAGTACCAACTGATATTAACTCTCTTTGAAAAATGTCTCCCCACCACTACATATTGGGCCCTACCAGGGGCCCTAGCATCTTTGTTTTGTGTCGAAGAAAAGCAAGACTGGAGTCGGGTGGATCACTCTGTATAATATAGACAGTGTCCGAGGATTTTGGGACCATTGCAACCCGTGGGCCTGATATTCGGAGCGTTTAATAACGGCAATTATCGGCGCCCTCCCGTTACCGAATCGTTCGATCGTTGGCAGCTCTTATTCGCCGGATCGAATAAGGTAGGCAAGCGTGTTAATCATCTCTGGTTTGAGCAGGCCCGGTGATAGAGGAGGATAGAGAGAGCGCCGGGCCCCGTGGATGGGCCCAGTCATTGTTGCCTCGTAAAGCCAGTGAATGCCCTCCTCGTGATTCCGCCTCGACGGGGCAGCCAAAAAACGATCGGGCTAATCGTTCCACGATTGTAATAGCTTTTCTTCACGGTCATTGTCCCGCCTTGGGACCTTTGATATACGGAGAACGGCAGAATGGGCCTCTCGCTACCCTCTCTCTCTCTCTCCTTTCACTCCGTCTCTCTCCCTTTGGTCGATACAAACGCCACGATTGCCGATCGATTGGTAATTTTGTCGGGGTTAAATGGAGAACCAGGGGTAGGGGGGCCCGTCGAAGAATCGTTCGGGAACAATGGGCCCAGGTTGTAAGAAATGTCGCGTCGCGTGGCCAACTCCCCTTTCGGGCCCGCGGGCCCATTAATTTTTCCAGCCTTGTTACTCCCCTGCCACCGTATCTGCAGCTAGCAAACATTGTTTTATTAAATAATTGCTCGCAAAATGTTGTCATCTAGAAAACAATCTCGAAACCAGAAGATCGCAACTGGTGGTAGGAACCCATCCGCCAATTCAGCCTCTCTACACTTTTCATTCGAAGTGCGATAAATTGGTAAAAAAAAATCGTAGCTCAACATTTTTGGTCTCGTTGGAAAGCTAACACTTCAGTCTTTACGCTCCTTGTAGTTTTAGTCAAGAAAACAATTTTTTAATCACAACAGAGCCACTAGAGTCCGAAGAAATTCCAAAAAGTGACCATTTTCACTTTCCCGCGTGTAACTTCGTGTGAAATCTTTTCAACGAAAAACGACTTCAAAGCATCGAAAGCGCGATCTTTGCTCTTTGAAACGAGCCCAGAAAGATTGCCGTCCGATTTTTTCCGCCGAAGTTACGACAAGTCGAACGCGAACGAATTCCCATCCTCAAACTTACCGCAAGATTTCCAGCTAAGAAGAATAATAAAACAAACATTCCGGCAAAACCATTAACGCTCACGGGCACCAGAGTCCCCCGCGAGGCGGGAACAAAGCGTCGCCTAATAGAAATCAAATCGGCCCACGATTTATAACGACTCGGTGCCCCTCTTCCTTTTGTGCGTCCACGGAGCGAGCCTCTCTTTTTCGCCCATCACGGAATAATCGAACAAGATCGATGAGAGCGGGATGACTGGCCCTAAAGCGGGGCCCGAGGAGTCGCAGCGCGCTCTGCCGGGGCCTGTACGAGCCTCGGCGGGCCCTGTGACACCTCCGGACAGCCGCCACGCCGCGCCGTTGACGTCCGGAACATCGACATTTTACGCTCGGAATTTTCATTGTGCCCGCGTTCCCCGATTCCGCGGCCACTCTGCCTCATCGATTACGATTACGTCGGGGCCCACGGACCGGATTAGGCCCGTTGGATTTTTCGGGGGGGAAGGGGGAAGCGCGCGCGCGCGCGCGCGAGCCGAGGTTCCAAGGACCCCTGGCGCGAAACAACAAGCAGCCAGAAAAATGGATGGGCTGCTAACCGCGCCACACATGGAGCCCGCTCGGTTATTATCTCGCTTTTACCCGATCGTCCCGCGGCGCGCAACGCGCTTTAATCAAGCTACATTCTTAATTACGTTTTCACCTCGCCGAGGTTAACAGAACCGGCTCTCTATATTTGGCGAAGCCCGCTTCGATGCTGCACCATCGGCATTGTTCTCACCCAGTTGCGTACTATTTTTGACACCGTCTACAATGTTTTCTTATGGCAATGTCAAAGGGTCCCGCCACACAATGGTCCGGATCGCGGAATTTAGGGACATTCGACCAAAAAGTCGACTGTTCGAAATTGAAAACTAATCCCGGGCTCTAACAAATAGGAATATGTTCGGTACAACTCGTTTAAATAACCGTACAAAAATCTCGTCCTACTTCGTTCTACTTTAGAAGTTATAGTTGTTTAAAGCTGACAATGTCGTGGCGACCGCGCCAGTTCGACGCTACGATCGTCAGGTAATTTTTGAGAATTTTTTTCGGGAAAATTATTCGGTATTTTAATTTCAAATTTGGCACGATTAGTTATCGATACTTGAAGCATGTACACAAATTTTTTCGACCGGTAATTATTACTTTTATGAAAGTTACAGATACTTTGATCGGCTGTTGATTGAATTTCGGGATGCTGGTTGAACGGAACCACCCGTGTCACGGAGTTGATCGAATTTTGGGACACCCTATAGATCGAACCTTCCCCTTTCGAACAAGCGAAGACTCGTCAGAATCGGACGTGTACTTTCCGAGATAAAAAATCGAACGTACCAGCGTCGCAGAAATTGCGAAACGTAACAATGTATCCCGATGTCTTACAATCGCATTTACGTCTGTTTAGGCTGCGTCTCGTGGATTCGCCTCGAGTGTACCTCTTCACAAGGTGTAATGACACTCCGAAACACGCGATTGCCCGGGAACAAAAGAAGGTCAGAAGAACGTCTGTCGCAAACAGCGACGCTAAGGAGGAGGACAGACGTGGGCGTCGGACGATCACCGAAAGGTAAACGGAAACGGGAACGCATCCTCGGTCGGCGATCCCTTTGAGCTGGTAAGGAGGCCCGTCGAAAATTCACTAGTCCGTGGAACCGTGAAATCTTATTTGCAAACGAGATTTCGAGTGTCCCCTCTATTGCGTCTCGCCGTGGCCCGACAATGCCGAAACCGTGAAACCTTCGGCTGACACGGAGATAAAGGAGGCAGAGCCACCAGGAGCGATTTCCTGCATGAGTTCTCCCTGTGACGGCGAGAGATCCGTTTGCTATTCGGATCACCGTCACCTGTAATTTCGTCCCCCCCCCCCGCCCTCCTGCCCCTGAAGAGAGATCGCTCACTGTTACGCGAATAAGACCGCCGGCAATCCTAATCTGCCCATTGTTGCCCGCAGTTCGATTCTCGTTAGGATTCCTTCTGTTGCGACCAGATTGCGTGTGCTCTATAAATTTTAAGATGAGTTCCAGAGAGGGCCGGGAAAAAAAATTTATAACAGTTCAAAGGGTAGGTTCTGCCCTTTAGAACGAGCCCAAGAAGATCTTCCTACGATTTTTTTTCATAAAGTTACAGCAGTTCGATCACCGTCAGTTTTTAACAATTTGGTGTCTCTTAGACACGTTTCGTTCAAAGTGCCATAAAACGGTAAGGAAAAATCGTAGAACAATTTTTTCGGTCTGGTTGGAAAGCGAACACCTTGATCTGTGTATCCATTGTGGTCCCAGCTGCGAAAAAAATTTTTTCATATCTGTAGAAAAATTTGACTCGGAGAAATGTTCAGAAAACGACTATGTTCACTTTACCGCGTGCATCCTGGAGCAAACGAGTTCCAGAGAAAAATAACTTGGGAGGCTCGAAAGCGCAGATTTCATGCTTTAAAATGAGCCTAGATTGACAGCCGTGTGATTTTTTTTCACAAAGTTAGAATTGTTTAAAGCCAGCCTCACCGCTGGTCGAATGGAAGGCGTTCCCGGACATGATATAACATTCGTGGCTCGCAGTTTGAGGGGGTTTGACGGTGTTTGCGCTGGTTTTAGTGACTTACATAATGGACTGTAACCGCGAAAATATAGTAACAGGCAGGGAGAAGTCCTTCTCGGGCCGCGGTTCAAGCCAAGGTTTATGAAGTCTTCACTTAGGGTATCCTTCGGAGCGAGACGTAGGCGTCGTGCGAGAGCTATCGGCGCGCGTGGTCTACCCGCTAGTTACACTCCCATAAAGCCACGACGTAAATTATCCGCGAGACTGACACTTCAGGGGAGTGTTTGCGATGGTCCACCTCCCGTCAACGCCCTCGCGTAAAACGCGAGAGGAGGAAGCCTGGCCGAAACAAACCGACCGAACCGGACTATTGAATAGGCATCAGATAACGGTGTCCGTCCATCAATTACCTCTTCTACTTTTTAATCTCAAAAAATCCAACCCCCCTCCGAAAAATAGAAACCCCTTAATCCTGATTACATTAGGTTCAAGTGTGTAACAATAAAAATTTCTGGGCCTGGCTACAGGTAAGCGTCTCCGAAGACTCCCACTCTTCTACTTGTAATCTCAAAAACTGAAACACCCTCCGAAAAACACCCCTTAATTCTGATTACATTAGGTTCAGTCTAACATCGATAAAAATTAGTTTCTGGACCTGGCAACAGACAAGTGTCACCGAAAAGTCCCACTCTTCTTTCTATTTATAATCCCAGATACTTGAGCCCCACTCCGAAAAATATAAAACCTCTTAATCTCGAGTACATTGGGTTCAAATATATCAGAATAAAAATTAATTTCTGGACCTGGCAACAGATAAGGGTCTCCGAAGACTCCCACTCTTCTTTCTATTTATAATCCCAGATACTTGAGCCCCACTCCGAAAAATATAAAACCCCTTAATCTCGAGTACATTGGGATAAAATATATCAGAATAAAAATTGATTTCTGGACCTGGCAACAGATAAGGGTCTCCGAAGACTCCCACTCTTCTACTTGTAATCTGAAAAACCTGAGCCCCACTTCGAGAAGCAAAAATCCTCGTGATTACATTAGGTTCAGTGTGACATCACAGTAAAGATGTCTGGACCTGGCTACGGATAAGTGTCGCCGAAAAGTCCGACGACGTTTTAAGCAAGTTTTTCACTGATTTGGGTCAGACAGGACAACGTGCATTGCCACGAATGAAAAATTGAAGGTGTCTGGTGGATCTTGAGGGAATTGAACCGGTCTCGAGGGAATTCGCAGTAGTGGGGGATTGTGAAAGAATTGGGAATTTGGAGGAGACAGAGGGTGGCCAGGGTGTGGGGTGGATCGAGGGCTGGTCCTGCGTTTAGCGTTCGTGCAGGGGTCACTAAATGGTCTCCGCAGGAACTGCATGGTATGGCGGTAACGCCTCGCGGAGTAGCGCTGCTAAGACGCATTACTTCCACCGTCGGTATCCGGGCATTTGTCCAGGACGACGCGTCCAGGAACTGAACGGACTTGGCCTGCCGGGGGGATGGGCCGGTGCCCGGAGGATTTAGTGCACCGACGCGACGGTGCACCAACGCGCCCCATACGTCTCCGGAATCGTGTTAGGATTTTCTGTCCGGCCGTACATCTTTTTCTAATCGTTCGCCACGTTCCGCTCCTTCCCCACCCACGACAAACAGAGAGTCCTCCAAGGATTAAACGAGAGGGAATATCGCTTAAAGGTATTTCCACGGAAACCCGTGGACTCGCAATTAAACGGTTATGCAATCGTCCGGCGAGTCATCGATCAACGGCGAGGATCTACCGATCGTAAATCGAGAATCGTGCTAAATGCTTGCTGAGAGGTTTGATGAGAACGGCGCCACGCATCGAATCGTATTAACGATCGTAAATTTACCGGGTACAGTTTATTCTTGCTCATTAATTGCTTTTACGATCGTGGAATTGTTGGAAATGCTTGTTTATCGTCCACTTTACGTTTCGGCTCTCTAGATCTTCCGTGGATTTTTTTTTTTTTTAACAATGTAATGATTGTTTTAGTACCGACCATCAGCGGAGATTTATTCATTTTCGAGTTACTCCAGCCTTGATGGGACGTACTTGATTCAAAGTGACATAAAACGGTAACGAAAAATCGTACGCCACGGTTTTTGGACTCGTTGCAAAGCTGAAGCTCTAATCTTTAAAGCTGTGCTGGTCTTGGATCCGAAAAAAATTTTTTCATCTCTGCAGAGACATTTCAATCTGAAAATTAAAAAAAAAAAAGATTAATTCTACCTTTTTGTCCACAGCGTATGGAAAAAATTTTTTAGAGAAAAATAACTCGGGCGTCTCGAAAGCACAGATTTCAAGCTTTAGAATGAGCCAAGATAGATAGCCCTGCGATTTTTTCCCACAAAGTTATACTAATTTGAATATCGACAACCACCCAAGACCTACTAACCCCTCAGTTGTTCAAGTGGCGACGGTTCCTATTTCATTCAAAGTGCGATAAATCGGTGAAAAAAAATCGTAGAGCAGTGTTTTTGATCTCGTTGGAAAGCTAAATCTTTAATCCATAGATCCATGGTAGTCCCAGTTGCGAGAAAAATTTTTTCGCTTTCGTAGAGTCACTTGAATTCGAAAAATGTCCAAAAATCGACTGTTTTCGCGTTTGAGCTGCATCCAGGTGTAAAAAAATAATCCAAAAAGACACGACGAAGGGATATCGAAAGCGGAGGTTCCGAGGTTTAAAATGAGCCTGGGTACATCATCCTCCGACTTTTTTCCACGAAGCTACAAATTTTTAAGTTTGAACATTCACGCCACTGGCCAACGCTGGTAGTTCGAGCATGTGACGTCACTTCGGCAACATTCTATTACAGCAGCATGACTGCAAAAACCTTCCTAAAGCTGAATCAGATGCCCGAGGCATTGTGGGTGTTCCGATTCGAACGATTTTCGAGGAAGCGGCTCGCTCGGACACAGAAAATAACCGTCGCGCATCACGATCGAGAGGTGTTCGTACGTTAATTATGACCGGAGAATCCGCGAGTTTCGTTAACGCATCGAGATAATGCGATTCAGAAATGATCCCCGGCTTACGTGTCGATCTTAATCGGGCCTCATTGTTCACTCGGCGCGGGTTACATAAACGCGTGCGCGCGCGCTCGAGACCGAGCCGCGAACGCCTAGCCTAACGCATGTGTGCCGACGCCGTGCGATTACTTAGCGTAATATATAAAGTATCGTGCAATTACTCTGGCCCGACGGTGTTGCTGCGCGCCACGGCCGATCTTATCGCGGAAAATCTGATCGGTCTCTTAACAATATCGTTTCATCGAGGAGTATCTCGCGTGCACCGACGAGAACAAACATCGTAACTCGAGGATAATCCCCAGGGTAAACCCGAGGACGGACCGAGGACGAACGGATGCGCTACGATCGTCCATCTGCACCGAAAAATTTCAATTCCCTTGCAGTCTCCAAAACTAAAAAAAAAAAAAGATTCTGTATCTCGGTGTGAACGAGCGTGTGTAGCGAGATCGTTGAAGTGCGTTGAGAGGTCGAGGAGCGAGTTTCAGAGTGAGAAAGCGATCGAGCCGTCATTAAATATTATTGCTTTCGCTTTCGTCTTTGAAAAGAAAACTCCCTGTGCACCAAAGATCCCTAGAAAATTTTATAAAAATTCGTCAAGCTAGATTCGTATTGTTCGCGTAGCAGAAAAAAACGCAAGGGTCGCCTCGTTAGCAGGGATTAATTGGAGAGTGTTTCACTTGGCGAATGGAGATCGAACGATCGATCGTAGCGCTCGGGCTCTCTCGCGAGAGTTCGCATTTTCGATTGGTTCCGGGGCCGGCACTCTCGGATCGTAACTTTCCAAGGTAATTCTTGTCCGTATACTTCGCTCCGGCGTCGTACTTGACCCGCTGGCTATTAATCTCGTGTGCCATCACCCCCTCGATCCCGAGGAGGCGTTTCCGGACTAATATACGACGACACGACCCACGCCTCTATCGGCTGCAACCTAACGAGGACTGACTTTAACGGTTAAATAATAGTAAGAGCTCCGGCCGGCTTGGCAACCTTCATCCCCGTCTCAACCGCCCTCCACCCGGCGAAACCAAAACACAATTTTCCCCGATCAAACGCCTTCAAACGGAATCCAACATATTCGAACGCCGCGAATTTATTCTCAACGATACTCTCACGGAACCATAGAAAACCGAGACGTTTGATTCTTTTGTGAATCGAGCGGACATCTTCGATTGTGCTTGTTGGAAATGATCGCGGTTAATTTTTAATTAGGGGAATGGGCTGGCGAGCCAAGGTGCGCAGCGTTGCTGCCGCGGCGCGCCGGTTTTGCATTATAACTCAGCCAGGCCGGTATCGACTCTCAATTAGAACAGTTCGGACAAATGACCGTGATTACCGGCGTAATGATAGCTTGGTCGCGTTCCACGTGATTCATTCGATCGCGTCGAGAGGCTGCAGCTTGCGCCCTCTCCCCCCTCTCTCTCTCTCTCGCTCTCTCTCTCACTCTGTCTCTCTTCGGCCGAGCGTTGTGCGCGCAGCACTCGGTTCTTGTCGCGTGCCGGACGCCTTCCTCCTTCTCGGCCCTCAATTTCGCGATCGCGTTCCTCGCCCCGTGTTTCGTGACCGAGAGCCCAGCCGAATTTCCGACTGTTTCGAACCATGAAACCGTCGAGCCGCTGACGCACGAACCGCCTAAACGGGGCGAACCGTTGTCGTCGTGCGCTCCCGTTCCCGGCCGACACGATATCACCTTTCCCGATACGTCGATCGTTTTTACGCGGCCGATTCGATTCCCGCGAGGTGTAGACCGAGTACCTCGCGCTCGCGGAACTCTAAACTCGCAGTAGCAACACGGTCACGCTACGTACGAAGCAGTGTTTTTGTGCCCATGGCGAGCGTTCGCACCAAATGGGTCTTCTTCCCGTTGTAACTCACGAGCAAAACGCTTCCTCGGAATTTGACAAACGCCGGTCGAAAGAACGTGACAAACACTGCAGATGAGCAGTTTTTGGTTAGCGGTGCACGACTCCTACTTGGTGGAACAGGGTACGCACTTAACATTTTTGGGCGTTAGAAAACAATAAAAATAGAAATAACTTAGAAAAAAATCAACGAAGCGTGCGGAATTGTATACTCCTGGAAAGCTTGATAGTCCCTCGATTTTTCTGTGCAAGTTTCATCACCATATCTGTTTCGAGTCAAAAGTTACAGCCCTCGATAAATTTCTCCAAAAACGTATTTCAAGCCTGTGCTTCTCTCGACCTTGGCATCCGATCGGAATAATTTTGCCGGGAATCGATAGCCTGTATACGGGACTAGTAACGTGCAAAGTCTTAAAAAGATCGGATGTGGTTCATAAAATAATCGCTCGGCGGTGCCCGGGTCAATTTTGACCGACAGGTAGAAAATATTAATGAATGGGGATTTCAATGGATAGAATCGTAGTCGAGTAGAGGATTATAAAATAAATTGAGTTTCCTTAGGGGAATCGGTGCTAAATCGGTAGGTCGTTGATTTCTTCGAGCTATTATACAACGCGATGAGGGCACCGCTGCTTCCTGAGGGAGAAAAATGGTGGGAAAAGCGGAGGACGTCGAGCCGCTCGAGGTTGCGGGCTTCTTGCTGTCGCGGGACGAGCAAAAAGAGCGGCCGATGGTATTGCAAATGATGCAACAGGCTCGAGAAGAAGAATAAGGAGCGGCGGCGCGTCGGATCGAAAACGGCGAGTAGCCGGGGCCCAGGCCGGCGTGTATCGTTCCCCGTCCACAAAACCGTGTGGATTACACCTGCGCAGCTGCCCGGCCGGGGCAGGTGAATCCTCGGCTCACCTGATCCACCACAGTGGGTTCCGCGCGCAAACCTGGCCGGAGACGTTGCACGTTGACACGTGTAAAGAGAAACACAGGGGAAAAGCCTCTCCGTGTTCGAGGACACGGGCAGGTGATATCGATTGCGCGCGAATTATGCTCGGATCGGCTCTCCCCTTCTCCCCTTCCCAGCTCCCTCGCCGGCACGAGCCGTCCACGCGAGCAAAAATTGTCCCTCGTGCCAGCCGAATCCGAATCTTCGAGCGATCGCCTCCAGGCTAATCGCGTCGCGATTCCCGGAGCCCTCGAAATTTCCGCGCGCAGCTGTGGCCCCGTTCGCATATGCGAGCCCTCGGATATGGCAAATAAAAACGACCCATCGATCTATAATCTGGAGCTCCGCACGTTAGAGGATCCCAGACCAGATCCGGCCTCTCTCACTCTATCGTTCGTCCCTCGTTCTTCGTTACTCGGCCCGTTCGGATAGTGGCCAATCTTTTGTAATTATAGAGCAGCCGCGAGTCCCATTAGCTCCGTAAGGCCCTCGCGCAAGCCCAGCCCTCGATCGGGAACCGAGAAGCGGACCATTTACCTGGCACGCCGACAAGTCCCACCACTGACCAGCTCAACAGTCCTCCGGACTCGTAAAAAAACGCAAACTGTCGGCTTGTGCAATATATTCCTTCCTTCGGCGTACCTTGCTTTTCCACAACTAAATAAATAGTTTCAATCACGAGAAACTGTAAATTTCTTAATAATAATATAGCCGGAATACGTGTAATTTGCGCCTCAAAGGCGTACTTGGACCGAGCGATTAGGTTTCGCTCCATAACTCGGGAATTAAATATTTCTTCCAAATTTCACGTACAACATTCGAAAGAGCGCGCAAAATACTACCGGTGGTGAGTTTTTGATTAACGTAGCACGACTCCGTCCTGGAAAATCATTCTGCGCACTAACGATTTCTAAGAACAAAAAATCAGAAAACACTAGACACGTAATCAAAAAATGAACAAACCATGTGAAATTGTATATCGTGGGAAGGCTCGATTTATTCCCGATTTTCTGAAGCAAGTATCACATCGATATCTGTTTCCAGTCGAAAGTTACAGGTGGGGGTAGGTTTCTCAAAAAACACGATTCACCCCCGTCTATCTCCGGAGTTGGAGACCCGATTTGAAAAATTTTTGCGCGGATCGACGACGCATCGGAAGGACCAACCCGGCGCAAAATTTGAGGGGAATAGACGCAGGTTTATTTTCGAGGTCACGGTGCTCAGGAGGGGTCGATGTGTCGCGATCGTCTTCAGGGCGTCTTGGGCGCCCGGAGCGTAGAGTTTGCGTGGCGAACCGCGAAGGACAGGGCCCTAGCCGGCCGGAAGCCGGTTGTAAAGGCGCGCAAACGCTTTTGTTCGCGAGGGAACGCGGGAACGCCAATAAAAATCCTGTAAAACACGGGCTTGTGGATTTACAAGCGGCGCGGCGAGGCGAGCGAGTCATTACGGAGGCGTAGCTACGGACAGAAACCGCTCGTTACACTCCTCCCTGATGTCATTATTTCAGCGAGAGGCCAACGAGTCGACGAGTTCACCGCAGAATACGCCGGCCGACTATTCGTCGTTAATTCGGGCGTCGTCGGGCCGGACCGGGCCGGGCCGCGACACCGGGCACAGCGGTCTCTAATTCATTGGTTCCGCTGCAGGTGCGCTTCTCTCCGGCGACGATCCTCTCCGCGCCGGTGTAAAGGAACTATTAAATCGCGATTTTATGCTCGATCAACGACTCCTGCCCCGAGCTCACTATGCGGTGCCACGCGCCCGAACACTCGCCACTCACGGACAAAACCCTCCTGTCTTCGATTCTCAAATTTATATCTGGTTTAAAACGCATACGTTCAACATTAAAATGCCGCGGTTAATTTAACAGTCTCTTATCTGATCTCTGCTGGAACACTACAACTCTGACGAGACAAAAAATTATCATTGCCCACAGATTGCCCCGTAGAAGCGTGTACTTGCACGCGAAAATTACGAAAAAATTTTTAAACTTTGCGGGCATCGATGTGCTCGATTGAGAATTTTTTTTAATTTTTTGCACAATTTTTTCCGTAAAATTTCGGTCGGAGAAGATTGGCGTATTCTCAGGGGAAAAATTAGCGCCCGTTTCGTTGTGTTCCTTGAGCGCATCACGGAGTCGTTGACGGCCGGCCCCGTCATCGATTCGCTCATCCGTTCGCGATCATCGATCGGAATGGCGCACGCGTGCGGACGATCTTTCCGCGCGTCGACGTTCGTTAGATTCCAGCTAACGGTTTATCTCGATCGCGGATACACGTCTCAATTCCCCGGAGTCGACGTTCATTCGCTCGAGTCGATGATTTATCATGAACCGTTCCCCTCGAACAAGCGCGTCGCGTCGCGTTGTCGCGTTTCTCCGTTCGCGAGTCGCCCGCGGCCTTTTTCCACGGGACTGTACAATTTTCTGACTCACCAGCACCATCAATAATCCACGCCGCGATAATCGCTGGCTGCAGTCTCGAGTAGCTCGGCGCGCGCCGAAATACCAGGCCGATTTGCAATCTGGATTGTCAAGCAAAAAATTTGAAAAAATTCGTGAACAATTACCCCTAAGGCTAGAATACGTAAGATTTTTTTCAAAATTTTTGCATTCCATTCTCTGCCAAAAACGGGGCTCAAAGTTTGCCATTTTTCCTTCACTTAAATTAGGCACCCTCATTCGAGGGCATTTTGTACATTTTTTTGTGACCAGGATGTTTAAGTAAAAATTTTTTAAAAATTCCTGAATGCTTACCACTAAGGCCTAAACACGTCAGATTTTTTTCAGTATTTTTACATTCCACTCTGTGCCAGGAAGGGGCCACAAAAGTTTGCCAATGTTTCCTTTTCCGGGATTAGACACCTGATCAAGGGGATTTCGTAAAATTTTTGTGATCAGAATGTTCAAGTAAAAATTTTGAAAAAATTCCTGAACGTTTCGCTGTATGATTGCGATACGTCAGATTTTTTCGAGACTCGCACAGGCAAAGCAATGGCGGTAGAGAGTCGAGAATTGAATGACCGATTTTTCATGAATTTGATAAATCGGTTGTCTGTGGCTCTGAAAAGTCGCAGATCGGCTTTCGATCGTGATCGGTTAGGCTT
This sequence comes from Halictus ligatus, assembly GCA_028454255.1. Taxonomy (NCBI): domain Eukaryota; kingdom Metazoa; phylum Arthropoda; class Insecta; order Hymenoptera; family Halictidae; genus Halictus; species Halictus ligatus. The sequence goes on from CM052135.1 coordinate 912,369, forward strand.
GTGGCGGAAAGTCAACAGGGAAAGAGTGTTCCGGCGGAGCTCGTCGATGTCCCTTAATTAACGCGTGACGCGAAATAAATTACGACGATTCACCGATACCAGGCTCGCAATAAATATAACACGCGAGGTACGCGGCTACGCGGCATAATTTCCCGGTCTGGAGCGCCTCCGCAGGTGTCGTTCACCCAGCTGTGTGCGTAAGCGAAGCACGGTTACACCTGCGGACCGGGAACTCGGAGGCGGCGCTCCTGTTCGCTGTCGTTCCTTAACGAACGCCACAGAAATTCCGAGTACATCGTTCTTCCTAGAACGTTTACACATTTTTCGAATTTTTCTGATTTCTACCGCGGATCAGGTGTCGCTGACAACTGGTTCCCGCTCCTGGGAGCGATCTATGCTCTTGGGAGCATTCTATATTGCTCCATGGAGCATTCTTTGTCACGATCAATCTAGGCTTTTCCTTCATTCTTTCAAAGTCCAGCTTTGAAGACACTGATTTCGCTTCTTTCGAGGGTGGGGAGTCATGAGTGGGCGTGGCTTAGTTGCTCCTGGTTCCGATGGAGCCAGGGCAGTGCCCGATAGGGTAATTTTGATTAACGTCTCCCGTAAACGCTGCATTTTCTACAAATTTCAATCCAAGAACGACGATTTTCTGTTTCCTGTGGGAGGAGCATCAAGAGGGGGCGTGGCTTATTTGCTCACGGCTCTCACGGAGTCAGGACAGTGCTCCGAAGGGCAGTTTGTGCTCACGCCAACCCGAGATTGTGTACTTTATCAAAAAATGAACTATGAGGTGGCCTAAATGGGCGTGGCTAAGTTGCTCCTCGCTGATAATCGTCGGATTATAAATTTTAAACAGATCTACGACAAGTTTCCGCGACTTTCCTTGACGCTTTCGGCGACGGTGGACGAATCAGACGAAACCTGTCCCCGTATCAAGGTCAATTCTCGTCTCGGCGACGAATAAACACCTGCCGGCTTCAAGAGCTCGAGCACGCGGCCCTGTTTTCAGACGAACGCCGACGACAAATAAGGAAAACCGTTTCTGCAGAGGTCCGAGGATCGTTATTCCATAATTTTCTTGCCTGGGAAGGAAGGAACTGGGGTGTAGGGAATAATCTGGGGATACGCGAGGACTTAGGGACTAGGGAATAATCTAGGGAGCAATCTAGAAACTGGGGAAAAATCTAGGGACTAGAGGAGGGCCTAGAGTGTCGAAGGTATTTTAGAGAGCTGTAGGGACTAGGGAAAGAATTGTGAAAAGAACTAGGGATGGAGCTAGCCTATGTTCTAGGAACCACTGGAGGCTCTAGGAGTTAGAAAATGGGCAATGTATCTAGGGAAGGGTTTAGAGAATTTCCCCAGGAAACGGCGGGAAAATTCGAAGTAGCTTTTCAAAGACCTTTGGAGACCTCCTTTTTAAACATCCTAACGAACATCGTCCTCGATGAATTTCGGCAAGCTATCAGCCCGTAACGTTCGGGTGGCGAGGTCCTCGAGCACGGGGACATCTTAAGGGCGAGCAGGGGCGTACCAACGAAGGATTGCGCCCCGCGCAATGAATAATTTAGCCCGGGGACGGAGGCCTGGTGGGCGCACGCCATCGTCCGGCAAAAACTAATGCCCGTTCAGATAAATTACCGATAAACCGGCCAGATAACCATCTAGATAACGGAGCGTGCATAAGCGGCCGGCACGCGAGGCTCCCACACCGGCTCCGCGAACATAAACGCGAGCCAGGCAAGGAAGCCGAGACAAGCCGAGCCGAGCAAAGCCGAGCAGAGCTGGCAAGCCGCGAGGGCTCACGGGAGAAACGGTCGTGTCGCGTCGCGTCGCGTCGCGTCGAGCGTCACGGTTTTATCCTGATCGGACGGGGTCGTGGATAATTCTCGATTATCTGGTGACGTCGGCCCCCCGAACGCTTCTCGCGAGCGGTTTTTATTATTTTTTATTGTCGCGTATTAACCACGTCGCGTAAAAACGATAAGCCGCGCGACCGTGTTTATTAATCAAGAGGCGAGATCGGGACCGGGTTTTTATTCCGCGATCGCAGGAGAGAGAGACGTACCGTCGCGAGATTTCCCAAGCTGACACCCCCGGGGAAATTAGGGCCGCCGCGGCGAGCCTTGTTTTCCCGCGGCGAGCCTAATCTCCGGGCTTTATGGGCGGACCGAGGGCGGAAATAAAATCGAGCCTCGCGTGCAAATTAAATTTTATCTCTCCCGGTTGAATCTCCCCACCTCCTGCTCTCCGAACGTTTCTCGTCCCCCCACCCCCCCGGAAATTAGAGTTACAAAATTTATAGAAAACTGTTTCGCAAGTATTCTTAAGAAAGTGCCGGGCTGGGAATGGAGAAATCATTTTTGGCCCAAATTCGAAACGGTTCGGAACTGTCTTTTCGGGGCGCGGTAGATTCGCAATTCACCAAAGGACGGGTGAGTTTCCCGGTTTCGAAAAACGGAGAAAACAGGGTCGGAGAAGAATGAGCTAAATTACTGCGGTGCGAGACGCGCGGCCACCAGGAAGCAGGCATCTTCTTTGGTCCCTTTCACGAATTCCGAACACGGGAACCTGTCGTCGCCGATTAGTCGTATTGTCTCGCGAGCATTGGCGCCTCCCCCCTCCTCCCGGGATGCTTCAGTTTTTGCCCTGCGTCGGGGGAGAGGTCGGTGCGCAGCCAGGACGACAAAGGGACCGTGAAGGGACCGGGGCTTCTAACCCTAGGCTCCCTCGCTTCTGCAACGTTCCTTCTGCCTCACCCTTTTTTCCCTGCCTCTTTTTTTTTCGCCTGATCGGACGGACTCCGGAGACAATGGATCTTGCACCTTGCACGCGAATCCTCGTTTGCCTCTACTGTTCTTCTTCTTCTTCTTCTTCTACACCGGTTCCACCCCTCCAGCTTTCCCCCTCGGCTGGTAACAACGATTCGTCGCACTTTTTACTTCGTATTTCCTGCGTCGATGACATCGGTAAATTAATTTTTGTCGCGTGATTCGCGCCCATATCCTGCCGGGAATAAAATTCGAGCGGAAGAGGACGCTTCGCCCTTTGCAATAAGCCTAGGCTGGTTGTCCCACGATTTTTTCTCACGGAATTAGAAATGTTCGAATATCGACAAACTCGCGGCTAGGATTTCAGGGTCCTCAAAAATTCCGTAGAATCAAAGTATGTTATTTAGTGAAATAAAAATTGAAAACAGTTAGATATATAATATCGAGCAGTCCTCCATCTTTTAAAATGAGCCTAGGCAGATTGTTCTGAAGTTTTGTGGTGTATTCAAAGCTGTGGTGTAAATTAATTTCTTTTTTCTAAGATCTTAGTGAGCTACGGAGAGTAGAATGCGACGGAGTTATGAATTTCAGCATCGGCGGTGTCTCGATGAAAGGCAAAATATTTTGTGCGGTTTTCCCGGGTTTATTTGCGGTTCGATTTTCCCGGCGACAGGGGACATTTTTAAACGACATCCTAATGAAAGATCCTCCATCAATTCCGGGCAAGTTATCAGGGGAGAACGCTGGTGGTAGAGTGTGTGTGTGTGTACCCGCGGCGTAGATGTAGGTTCGGCCGAAGCTCAGCCCCGCTAATGGACGCCCCCGCCCGATAGGATCGCCGTCCGTTCGTTATCTAAACGTGAATAATTATCTTTCACGGCGCCGCTAGATCACCGGGCCCGATATATTTCTTTCGCGAGGACGCGGCTTTCGTGCCGGCCGGCCGCCATATTTTTTTCGCGGGAGCGCGAGCGCGGTCGCGTGGGCGTCCGTTCGTGATTTCAAGCGCGGAATTCGACGCCTAATTGGAAGCCCAGTCTCGAATGATATTCCGTCCGCGCGATCGTCAACGACCGACCACCGATAAAAGATAAAGACCGCGCTGGGCTGCACGGCTCTCGTCGCCTTCTTCCGTTCGTCAATTATTTACCGAACGAATGGCGGATCGTTACGCGATCATGCTAGATAACGGTCTCCCCGGAAAACCATGGATTATTAATTGAATTTTCCATTACGCTCTTCGGCGAACACCGGCGATGCTCTGGCCAACTTCTGTTAGTCGGTTTTTATCGTTTCGCTTCCGCGAAAATTTCTTTGGTTTTGCAGTTTTGTCCGTTGAGTCAAGTGTCCTAACAGAAGAGTGTCCTAACGGAAGAAATTTCCCAACGTTTCGCAAGCGTTGCAGCTAGCTTGATCAGGATTCACCAAGTATGGGAGACGTTTGCGTTCAAAGTATCGTGAAACCGTAGCAAAAAATCGCACCGAGACGTTTTTTATCTCGTTGAAAAGATAAAAGATCGTTCTTCATGCCTGCTTTGGTCTCGATAATGAAAAAAATTTTTTCCTCTCTGCAGAGACATTTGAATCGGAAAATTGTCGAAAATAGGATTAATTCTACCTTTTTCTTTGCAGCGGATGGAAAAAATTTTTTAGAGTAGAATAACTTGGGTGCCTCGAAAGCGCAAGTTTCACTCTTTAGAATGAGCCTAGATTGATGATTCTACCATTTTTTTTCACGAAGTTACAAAAGTTTGAACGCCGACGATTACCCAAGACATAGTGACCCTTTAGTTGCTCTAGCGCTGGCGGTTCGTATTTCATTCAAAGTGCCATAAAATGGGAAGAAAAAATCGTAGATCAATTTTTTTGGTCTCGTTGGAAAGAGGAGACTTCATTCTTCGAAACGATGGTAGATTGGTTCGCGAAAAAAATTTTTTTAACTCCCGGAAGACGCCTAAACTCGCGAAACTGAATTTGTTCATTTATTGCCGACTGTAGCTTGCAAACGGATGAATATTTTTTCTTAAAAAAATTACTGTACACGCGTAAGACATCTGTAAACTAGCTGAAAAACTTTCGGACCGACAGTTGCGATCAGTTTTTTTCTGTGACCAAAAATTGCGAGTCCTAAGGGGCCACGGAAGGGAAGATGAATTGACAGCTGGGGAAAAAATAAAGAAACTACACTTCTCTCTCTCCGGGAGAGTTGCCATTTACATAAACATTCGCAGGCTAATAATTAATAACAGATAGGATCGGTAGCGACCGCTCGTCTGTCCTTCGAGGAAAGAAGGACGAGCTTCCGATGACGACTTGACCGATAACGACGACGGTCGATCACCCGATAATGGGCGCACAATTAATTATTAATCGTCCACCACTTTATCCCCTCCATAGATACACAGGGAATTCCGTCGATCGATCTGTCGTCGAGGCGGAAGTGGTTTCTCCTCTTGCCAATTAAATTATTGCGAATTAAAAACGAAACTATTCCAACTATCTCCAACCTTCCACAGTACCGTCACAGATGGTGTCACGAATTTTTTCAGCACCCTTACGTTCAATATTTCTGATTGAAAATTTTTTCCAGTACAGTTTTCACAATCAGCCGTGTGTACAAAAATTTTCAACAACGTCTGCCGGCTAACAGCGAAACGCAAAAATGTTGGAGCTCGCCGTGGAGAAACTGCATCGCGCAGGTCGTTGTCGAGATGAAAGCGTCTCGTTGGTTCCACGAGAGGAAGCTCGGCTCGCGAGTCGTGGACCGAGGCAGCGACTGTCGTATCACGGCTTTTAATTAATATTTAATTAGCCGAGGTCGTCCGCGTCGCCGAGGAATATAAATAGGAAGACTCGGCTTGACGTGGCGTGGCTTCGCTGTGCTCGACTCGGCAGCGTGGTCGTAGCCTCGACTAGCCTCGGTGGGGGTAAATTATGACTTAACGAGGGGTTAGCGTGATCCCGGCCACTGGACAAGCCTCGTGGAAGCTCACCGGCTCGTGTTTAAACGGCTGATTCTCTCCCGACTTCGTCCTTCTGCGCGGCGAATATATAATCGGTTAGCCACGCCGGAAGTGACCGCTGGTTTCCGTGAGAGACCGAGCATTACGGTGCTCGGACACAATCGAGTCGGGTCGGGCCGGCCCGACCCGGGCCCGCTATGGCGCTCTCGCAAGCTCAATTGCTCCCCAATTGGCCCCATCGACGTTACCTACGCGATTTCACAGAAATCTCGATTTTCCCCTATTTAATTGAAATAGAGTGAGTGTTACCAGCTCGGGCTGGGTCGGGCCAAGTCGGGCCAGGCCCGCTGGGGCACTCCTGCGAGCTCTTGTGCTCTCCAATTGGCCCCATCGATATTCCCTTCGCGGTTTCATAAAAATCTCGATTTTTCCCTTACTTAATTACGATAGAGGGAGTCCTACTGACTCGGGCTGAGTCGGGCCGGGTCGATCCGGGCTCGCTATGGTGCTCCTACGTGCTCAATTGCTCTCCATTTGGTCCCATCAATGTTCCTACCCTCCAATGATCTCCTACCCTCTCCAAGTGATCCAATCGATGTTTTCTCCGGTCTTTCGTGGAAATCCGAATTTTTCCAATTTTCAATTGCAAAAGAGTGAGCACCATTAGCCGATGCATAGTTGGCCCTGGCCCCCAGGGGTCGCTCCGAGGGGCACCTCGCTCCCGACACGGCTGTATCCACATTTTTCACCCCGGGGGGTCACATAATCGCGCGTTTTCTCGCTCCTGAATTAATGGCGATGCAATTAGCGACCTAATTGCGAAAAACCGAGACGCGCGGTTTCCTGCGGAGTCGGCTCGCAGTCTAGGATGATTCCCAGCGGGTCGGTCGCGGTTCAGTTCGCGAACGGTTCACCGAGAGAGAGAGAGGCCAGACAGACCGGACGCGGAACACGAGTTTTATCTTTGACAGCGTCGCGGCTCGACCGTGATAATTAAATGTTAATTAAACCGGCCGGTCGGCCGGCCGGCTGGCCCCGGCATGTCGGTTGTCCGCCGGCGTGATTGATTCCTCGAGATACAAGCGTGTGTCCAAACGTATCCGAATCCACAACGTTATTAGTCTAACGAGCGTGCCCATAGCGCCACTGAATCACCCGCGAAAACCCGTCGTCGGGCAGATCGCTCTCGCGAGTTCGCGAAACTGGATGCCCGGGGAACGAGTCCTCGTCCCCAGAGATAAGGAATCGCAAAATCATTTCTCGCAGTACCGCCTCCGAGGTCAAAGTCGACCATACTCGTGACGCTGGAGCGCTTGAAGTTTTCAGGAAGATCGCGAGCGATTTTTCAAACGATCATCAACCTTTTTCACGCGAAATTTTAGCCGACCAGAGCTCCCGTTTTGCGAAATATGAACGGGTCAAAGTCGAGCGAATGCGTCGATGTTCGAATAATACTGGAGGCTGAAATTTTGCAGATATTCAAGTGGAATATAAAAATCCGGTCGCCTGCGCGCAGGGGTTAAAGTCGCCGTCTGGGCAAACAAACTAAAAATGAAGGGGCCCCGTCACCGACCTTGCGCATTATATGCAAAACCGCGAAGTCGTTCGAATCGTAATGACGAGGGCGGGGGCGGGTTTACGGGCTCTTTAAGGCTTCGGTAAATATCGTAATCACTCGGATACTGTCGGAGCGTGCCGGGGAGAGTTAACCGACTCATTTTTCTATCGTCCCACGATCTGCTTCTTTTCCGCCTCGCTGTTGCACAACAAACTCCTCCGGGGAATTAAATTAACCTGCCTGTGCTAACGACCGTTTTCACTTTTCTGCCCACATTTTGCGGGGAAAAAATGCTAGAGAAAAATAACTTGGGATCTTCGAAAAAGCACATTTGGCCCGTTAAAATAAGCCCAGTGTGGTTGTCGTACGATTTTTTTTCACTAAGTTATCAATACTTAAATATCGACGGACGTTCACCTAGGTATTCTAACACCAACCGTACTCTTTTCACTAAATATGCCATAAAACCGTGAAAAACGATCGTACAGAAATTTTTTTGCACTCGTTGGAGAGCTGAGGCTCTATTCTTCGAACCAGGGGTGGTCTAAGGAACGGGTGAAATTTTTTCATCTCCCCAGAGACGCTTGAATCCGAAAAATTTCCAAAAAAACGACTAATTCTACATTTTTGTTGGCAGTCCATAGAAAAAATTTTTTCCGAAAAGATCACCCAGATACATTCAAAGCACAGACTTAACCCTTTGCAATAAGCCTAGGTAGATGCTCCTACGATTTTTTTTAAAAAAGTTACAAAAGTTCAAAACATCGACTATCACCGAAAAAGTAGATTTTCGAGATTCCTTGAACCTGACGGTCCACCTTCCACTGAAAGTGCTATAAAACAGCAAGAAAAAATCGCAGATTCAATTTTTTGGTCTCGTTAGAAGGCGAAAACTTCGGTCTATAGATCCGAGGAAGTCTCAGTCGCGAGAAAAATTTTTTGAACTCCGTAGGAGCATTGGAATCGAAGCGAGGAATTGACTGATTTTGGTCGACGCAGACGTTCTGTCGCGTTCCTAAAAATTTGAGTACGGGATGGGTGCTTAAGGATGCGCAGACTAATTACGATTCGGTAATAAAAAGGGGGTCTCGAGCCGAGAGAAGAGGATCACGGGATCCGTCGGCGAGGGTGGCGGCGCGCACGACTTCCAGCCCGCCGTATTTCGGGCTGTGGTTTCCACGGCGTTGCGGAACGCGGCCCGCCGCTTTAATATAATATTATTGGCTATTGATAAATTGTCGATAATGATGGGTTAGCCACCCCGGCCGCGTGGGAGGGAGAGAACCGAACGAGAACGCTCTCTCCCATCCCGAGTGCCGGGGCCCCTTCGTCTCTTTGCGAGCTCCGAGCGAAATTCTTGTTAAAATCCCCCCGAACCCCCTTGGCCCCCTGTTTCGCCCCCCTTGTGCCACGATGCTTTGTTTTCTGTTCGTCCTTTTTCATTTCGCTTGCTTTTATTCGCAGTTTGTTGAGTCGTGAGGGACTGAAACTTCGTTCCTCTTCGAGAGGGGGGCCGGAGGGGGCCTGTCCCCCTCGAGATTTCTTCTCTCTTTCTCTCTCCACCCGTTTAAAGGGGGACAGACAGCGAGGGCTGCGAGAAATCGAGAACCGCTCGTGAATATTCAGTGCCCTCTTGAATTTTCGCACGATCTGAGGTAAATCGTGGGGGCCCCGGCCGCCCAAGGATGAAAAGAGCGGGTCCACGGTTATGGGAGGAACGGGGTGGAGACTTTTCATCGGTATGAAATCGTCGGTGCTGATGGAAAATCAAGGAATCAATTAACCGAAGACTTTCGTTTATCAGCGAGGGATCTGCGCTCGGTTAATTGCGCTCGATTCGACGTAGGAGGCGCGATAAGCCTGTTATGGCGATCCTTACTCCCATAATCGTAAACGAATAATAATAATAACTTCGGGCACGACCGATAGAGAATGCGTTTAATCGGTAACTCGAGACTCGGTGCTCGTTGGTGTCTTTTTAGATTGAGCCCGGCGACCGGTGCATAGGTGGGCCGAGTTGCTTAGGATGTTGACCTTGACAACGTACTGCAAGATCATGTGAATCGGTGCAGCGGTTCGTTCAGAGTAATTAATTTAAGTTGGATGGGAACAAATTTTTCAAGAAATTGCTAGGCGTGCACTTGAGACTGCATATAAAATAAAACGACGGAGACGTCTTGATAGAAAAAATATTGAAAGTGTCTTCAGGGATACAGGGAGAATATCCAAAAAGTTTTTCGCAGATATCATTCGGCATTCGTCGTAAAAAAATTGACAAAAGTCAACCATTCACACACGAGACACTTAGGACACTTTTCTCGATCTATTGGTCGTTGGCCACAAAAATTGTTTCAAGGTCATAAAAAATTTGCATATCCCCTCTCCCTCTTTCTCTCCCCCTCTCTCACTCTGTCTCTCTCCAGCCCGCTATGTCATTAGCGTTCATAAACTGTCATCGGAAGCCGGCAAAAAATTGCGAAAGCCGGTAGATCGGCGATCCTCGGGAGCACTAAAGTGGCGAAGCCGAGAGAGATCGAGGTCTCAGGCCGATGCTTATCACGATCCGAGCGATCATCGAATGAAGATCTATCGGCGGATCGTATCTTCCGCGCCGCGGCGCGCCGCGTCCGCTCGGCAGCCTCCCGAGAAGACAAATCGCGTGAAACCGTAACGTAAACGCGCCGCGGCCGATTTTTGTTCGCGGGGCCGCCGAAAGTCGCGTGCTGAGAGCGAGAGACGCGCATGCGCACCCCGTCGTTGCAGCGGAGAGATCGGCTGAGGAGGCGAGTCGCGTCGAATTAGAGAAAATTACGAAACACCTCGTAAATACATCGTCGGGCTAAGTGGTTGATTGGAGAGATCGTGTGTAGAAGCGGACTACCGCTAAATTATATCCCGACAAGGCCGGCTATCGCCGCGATCGCGATCGCTCTTGTAAATTAAGGCACCCGCAGACACCGCGCGTGCGCGCGCGCGCGCCATCGAGTGCCCCAGAGAGCACTGCTGCGCTCCGGATCCTCAGACATATCTTTCCCAATTTTTCTTCGACGACAATGTCGACAGACCTAGATTTCACCATTTTTTTCTCGGGAGATCCGCGAGGTATTGAAAAATCGCTTAACGGCAGTTTATTGTACGTACCTTGAGATATACAAACGTATTTTTCTATTCTCCATAGCTAACAAAATGGCGTCGGTAGCGTATCCTCAGCAAACACCTAGAATACAGCATATTTTGGTCCTAGGAAGCCCATCTTGGGTAATTTTGTCTGGACAAACAAACAAACGAATAAAAAATCAGTTAACAGCAGTTTATTGTGCCTGCCTTGAGGTATACGTACGTATTTTTTTATCTCCCTCGCTAACAAAATGGCAGCCCTAGAGCATCCTCAGCAGATGCCTATTAAGTACCTGAGTTGCACTAGTTTGGACCTATGAAGAAAAGCAATATTTAGCAATTTTTTCTGAAAGAACCAGCGAACAAATGAAAAATCTGTTTTACTCATACATTATACTAACCTCGAGGTACACAAACATATTTTTTACACTTCCCTTGTGTCAAAATGGCGGTGCTGATACTAGTTTATATTTATCGAGGAAATCCTTCCAAACCAGGCATTTGACACTGTATGATCCCACTAAATCGAACGTAACTTTTACATACATCGTTGCAATGATTTAAAAATTTACATACATGACCTTGAAACTGTCCTCCAGCTACACGCAAAAGATACTTTTGAAAATTTTATGTTGGCACACATATTTCATACGTTCAAGTTGGCCAATGTCTCTGACGAACGATTGTGGGAGTTTCCCAAGAAATTTAAATTTTGCGGCAATTTCGCGCACACTTATCGGTCCGACAGGAACACAGGTACCCTGGGGAGGACCGCTGACACATCCGGATGCAGGGGCCCGGGGGCCCGTGGGGCCCGGGGAGAGGCTGGTAGACCGCGTGTCTGAAAGGATGCTAACTAGATGCTCGACCCCGGGCCCGAAAAGGCCCGATCCGGACCCGCAACCGACTCCCCTCTGTCCCCCTTTGTTCCATCGGGTTCTCCCGCTTCTTCCTGTTGAGCGCACCGCGGCCGGGGCACCGGAGATTAAAAAGTTAATGGGGGGGCGTGCTGTGGGGGCGTGCAACGTGTACGTGGTGCCGGGATTTATGTCCGCACCACCGAGATATCGTTCCGCTCGAACGCCAATAGGCACTGACTCGCTCGAATTCTCTCCCCAGAGCGCCCCCGCACCCTGCTCCCCCCCGCCCCCCTCGATCCGACTCCCCCCTCCGTTTTGCTCTGTTTCGCCAACCCTTCAGTCGCCAGCTTTTCGAGGTTCGATCGGAGATTCGAGAAACGAACGCGTTACCCTTTCGGGAGCCCGTTCGAGGAACTCGGGGACCTTTTTCGGACCCCCTCCCATCTTCCTGGGCCCACCCCCGTATCCCCTCTTACTGCGAGCTGTCGCGAGTTTCTGCGAATTGACACGATCTGTAATGCGGTTTCTTCCTGGGAAGACGTTAACGACTGGACTGCGGATTTTTGGACGAAGGTGGGTGGGGAGGAGCAATTTTTCAGAAAGGGGCGTGGCTTTCGTACTATGGGGCCCATTAGGTTCAAAGGACAGCACAAATATTGACATCAATTATTTAGAAATGATCTTTTAAATACGTTCTACGACACGTGCTTCTTTAATCTGAAAATTAGTATAGGAGCGAGGCGCGGGTGGGGAATGAGGCCCAATTTACAAGAAATAGCTGGCAAAAATGAATCAAGACCGAAAGTTCCGATGAGCAAATCTTGACATTAATTTTTTCATCGATAGGATCGATAACTTAAAAGTTCGCGAGTGGGAGGGGCGTCCGGCGGGTCCGTGACGAAACGAGGGGCCCGCAATTGGACGGATCGTGTGCGATCGTCTTCCGGTGGTTGGTACACCGTCACGATTCGGCCTCGCGATGCACGAAACCGATCCCGCCGGGAAGAAACCGTGCTCGGTTCCGTCAGGTAAAAAACCCGCTAGACACGGGGCCCCGTTCGCCTGGGCCCGACCGGTCGTCTATCTCACCCCCGGTCCCCGGTTTTTTCTTGCCGCGGGACCCAGCCTGTACTCCATTTTTTCCCGTTTTAATTGCCGATAATTTATATACAGGGAAATATTAGATTCGTGCGAAACCGTATTAAAACGGGGCCCGGGCCCGCGGAAACGAGGCAACGCGGAGGGGAGAGGAGGGCCTGAGCCCGACGGAGCCCTGTAATTATTGCGAAACATGAACGCTGCGCGCGGACCCATAAGATTAATTTCTGCGCGAGATTGATGCCGCGGGATCGAAGGGTATCGACTGACGGCTCCGGGGACGAACAGGGGGGACGATCGAGGGTCACAGAGGGTGTGCGGCCCCGCTCCTAAGGGAAGAAAGGGTCCTAGGGCCCCGTCGGGCCCCAGACTCTTCGAATCTTAACGAGATTCCTTCAATCTAAAAAAAGAACGAAATTTACAGTCCGGCAAAGATTGAATAAAAATCGTTGTGTGTTTTGGAAATTTCTGAAATTTTAACTGGAGCTTCCTAAAGGTCTGGAACAAGTCCCCAGGTGCGTAGAATTTGGATGAAGTGCCCGGAAATTTTCTGACAGATCGAGAAAATGGGGGACGAGGAGAAACGGTGAAATTTTCGAGGTCCGCCCTCCAGCTCGTGCAATACGCTCTCGGGATCGGCTTAATCGATCCGATCGAGACGCAGTCCTCCCCGAGAGGGCACCGAGCAAGGAACGCAAAGGCGGTGCCCTCACGGGCCGAGACGGGGCCAGGCTTTACCGGCTTTAATTACGTGAGCCGTGAGAATTTCGGTCGAGTGGACGGAGATTGAAGTTTCCGAGTTTGCCAAAGGGAAGGAGATCGCGTATCGATGTAATGAACTTTGGGAAACCTCGATCCACTCCCCTTTAGCGGCGCCTTCTCGTTGGCCGGTTGCGCCATTTACAAAAAGAAGCGACTACTTTCACACCGTGCTGCGTTCAGTAAAAGAATTCTAGAGAAAAATAACCTACAAGCTTTCAAAGTGCTGATTTCACCTTTTAAAATGAGCCTAGGTAGGTCATTCTACGATTATTTTTCTCAAAGTTACAGTAGCTTGAATGTCGACGATCACCCAAGATCTAGCAACCCTCGAGTTCCTCTAGTGCTGGTGGTTCATACTTCATTCAAAGTCCCCTAAAATGGTAACAAAAAATCGTAGATCCACGTTTTTAGTCCCGTTGGAAAGCGGAGGCTTCACTCTTCACACTCACAAAGGTCTCAGTCCGGAAAAAATTTTTTGAACTCTGTGACAAAGTCTAAATTTCGAAAAATCTTCGTAAGCTCATCATTTTTACATTTTCGTCCGACCCCAGGAGCAACATTTTTTTCGGCGAAAATCACATGGATGCATCGAAAGCACAGACTTTACCATGCAAAATGAGTCTAGGTACGTTGCTGTACGATTTTTTTTCACGAAGTTACAACGGTTCAAATGTTGACTACTGTGTCAGATGAACATGTGAAAACGTGGCAACGTTGCAAAGCGCGGGAAATTTGAATGGTAATTCAAGACAAACCGATTTCGAGCAAATCCGGATAGTTGAATGGCCCGAATATTATTCAAATAATTATTGTGATGGTGTGTAGCGCGTGGCTTACCAACGATTCAGGCTCCGTTGTCCGATGTTTCAGGACGGGAAATTGTTGCGGAGGGACAGCAGGGCCCGCAGTCGCGTCGCGTCCAGCGACGAGAGGGACCCGTCCATGAATTACACGGTCGACCATTAAGACAAAACCCGACCTCTGCCATAACTCTGCATAGATTTATAGTAGCCTGGCGGGCGCGCGCGCGCGCGCGAGCGTTCTCGGGAAAAAGGAGCCGGCGTTACGATCCTCTCGGTGTCCACCATGGGTGGGGGGGAGTGCTGGTGGACCTCGGTTCACGCGGACGAACGCGATACATTAGCATCGAGAGACAGAAACCGCAGAAAACGAAGCTTCGGAGAAAGCCACGGGCTATAAATATCCGCTTATTTACGGACACGGGGCCCGGCCGAGCCGCGGCGGGGATAAATTCAGCAAAATGCCCGTTTAATTAACACCTTATTTATTGAGACGTCCCGCGAAACAAACCGCCCCCTCTTTCGAGCGTCCTGCGACGCTAACCCCCTGCGAATCGGCTCCCCCCACCACCCTCTTCCAAAAAAACCTTTTCAATTTTCACTCTACTATTTTTTGAAATATTTGTAGGGGCTAGAGAAAGTTAGAAAACTGCTGCACACGATTTATGGTATACGTGACTAGGCAAAGCTATTTTTGAGAGAACTGTTTAGTTTCAGATCCTAGCATGATTTTAGTTCGCGCCAGGTTTCCCAAGGGAGTCCTCGAGTGGGCGTGGTTAAAGAAACACAGTGGCAGCGCAAGGACCATCGAGAGGTCCTCGAAGGGTGTCCTCGAGTAGCCAAGAGCGACGCGATTGTGTATGCGCAGAGCGAGGAGAACGCGGGAAGCAAAACGATACGCGAAGACAAAGCGCACAAAAGTGTCGAGGGTCTGTGCGCGCACGCGTTTCGAGTGCACTCGGCCGCCGAAAGCGTTACGATTGCTGGCTCGTGCCGATTCTTTTCGATCGAGGACCTCTAATTGCCACCAATTCGATGCCAGTTCCAGTGCAATCGTTTCTTTTTCTTTCGCTGGTGCGGCATACGTGTACACAATGCTACAAACGCGCTGTCTTTTTTCGGTCGGGGGCCACAAAGCCACACCCACTGGAGATAGTGCACGAGGGGAGTAATATTTTCATTTTCGGAACTAGATTTTTGCATAAGACAAAGCTTAAGGAGGGTATGGTCATGGATTTATCTATGGAGCAATCCCCTGGATATTTTTTAATTGGGGGCAACAAAGCCACGCCCCTCGGGGGCACTGTCCGTACAGAAAAAATAGGACTGTAGTGTCGGGAGCTAGATTCTTAGAGAATAGAGAATTTAGCGTAGGTACGAGCATGAATTGTCCTCTGGGACACTGCTCCGGCTCCTTGCAAATCAGGGCAACGAAGCCACGCCTCCTCGGAGTGCTCTATATGCACGATGGAGTAAAAATTTTATTTTTGAAGCTAGAATTTCAGAAAGTGTGAAGCCTGGGGCAAACGTATGACACTCTAAGATACTGATCTAGCACATGTGGAGCCTAGGGCACCGAGGCCACGCCCCTTCAGAGTCCTCTACACACAGAAAGAGCAAGAGCCACATCTTCAGAGTCGACTATCGCCGCGAACGGGTTGTAACGTCAGGATTTCGTGAACTTGCGACACGAATCGCGATCGAACGACAATTTCCGATGTGAATCTCGACGCGTTCGAATTTCCCGCGCTGTCTGATAGGTCGCGCACGTGGGTAGCGGGGTCACGCGGAAGTCCGAATCGAAATTCCAGGGTGTCCGGATCGAGGGAGAATCCCAGAACCGATTCGCCGTCGCGCTTCGACGTGGCTGAGCGTCCGTCTCCTCGGTCTCGCATAGTCCTCTCGCAGAGATAACCATCTTTGCCCGAGATTTATCGCGTCGCGAGGACTATGCGGCGGCCGGGCGACCCGCGACCGAACACCTGCGAACCACAGACAAATCTGTCCTTCTCCAAAAAACGCGACAATAAAATCCCCATCCGACAGAAAATCATAAATTTAATTGGGCGGTCGACCAGTTCAGGATTGACGCAACCAATCAAAAATTTACTTGAACAAATTGCTGGTCACAGAGTTTAAACAATTCCGACTCGAGAACGATGTTCGACAAATTCGGAGAGAGCGTGAAGACAATAATGTTGTCGAACGAATTTAACGGGCTTGTCGGAGCCCCGTTCACGCGTGCGCTAAACATGGAGAGTTAATGTCTCACTCAATTAAAACACATCAGAAATAAAGCATGTAAACCGGCTAATTAGCCGAGCAGCAATTACAACAAAGGGACAGGAGGAGGCATGCGGCGGAAAACGTTGGCGTTCTGCCAGAAGCGTTTTGAATATGGGGGACAGCGGTGCGGGGTGACAAAGGGCGGGGAGGGGAACGAAGACGATGACGACGACGTGGTGGGGGGACAGAGGGGCCCGGGGACCTAAATCAAATTTAAAGTGCGACGTCGTGTATAGTTACAGGCGGGCCGGACGTCTGGGGATCGAGCTTAATAGCGGCTTTTTATCGGGCCACTCTGTCCCTGTACGGTGCTCGGCCGCGTGGATCGTATTTATGAAGGCGTGCATCGTCCGGGGCGACAGGTGCAGCTGCAACAGCGATGCAGCAGCACCAGCAGCACCAGCAGAAGCAGAAGCGAGCAGAAGCAGCGGCGAGGCAACAGCAACGGCGGGCACGCGTCTCCGCTCGCTGCAGCTGAACTAATTACCGATGCCCGAGAGCCGAGTAACAGGTTAACGCGACAGAGAGAAAGATCCTCTCTCTCTCTCTCTCTCTCTCTCTGTCGTTGACGTCGTTGTCGTTGTGTCGTGTACCAGCCCGAGAACCGACGCTCGGGAATTACTTTCCTCGGACACCGCGTGCTTCGCGAACTTCGGGGGCTGCTACTTCTTTCTTTTCTGCCGGGTTTTTGCTAGCGAAACGGCTCAAGGGGAATGACAATGTCGGCCTCGAAAACGGGGCAGGGTTTTTGTCAAATGTTCTTTTTTTTTCGGGGTGACCTGAAAAATTTGGATGACGCGACACCGCATGCCGTAGTTGCCATGGCAGTGTCGCCGGGTCCGCGTATATTCAATGCACCTAATGTGTCATTGAATATTTAACGCGCCTAATTTACTGGTAATGCAAGCACCTAATGTACCTGATATATTAATGTGCACTCGTTGCACCTGATGTGTTTTAGCATCGTTAATGTACTTAACGTATTACAGTGATTCCTTTATATATGTTGCCAAGACCTCTGTAATAAGTGTCGCGGAATTATCCTTACTACCGCGAACCTCGAGAGGCCTCGGACGCCGAGGAGTGTGAACATAACACTGCTCCGCTATATCACATGACACGTATGACATATATCGAGAATTCACTGTACTATACATATATATAAAATGCCTAACATGGTACATTTAATATATCTGATATATTAATATACACTCATTGCATCCGATTCAATTTAGCACAGTCAACGTATCTAACGTATTACAGTGATTTCTCTGTACATGTCGCCAAGACCTCTGTAATAAATGTCGCGGAATTATCCCCACTACCCTGTGAGTATACCCTGTGAGTGAGTCCTCGGACGCCGAGGAGTGTAAATATGACACGGCTCGGTTATGTCTCCTGT
This sequence comes from Halictus ligatus, assembly GCA_028454255.1. Lineage (NCBI taxonomy): Eukaryota > Metazoa > Arthropoda > Insecta > Hymenoptera > Halictidae > Halictus > Halictus ligatus. The sequence goes on from CM052135.1 coordinate 929,986, forward strand.
ATAATAAACGACCCGTGTTGTTGACATATATCGAGAATTCACTGTACTATACATATACTTAAAATGCCTAATGTAGTACCGTACATTTAATATAGCTGATATATTACTACAGACCTAACCAGGTTCCACCGTGTCTGAGTGGGTTGAGGGGAATCATCTGCCTGAATAAATTAAGAAAAATTGGTAAATAATTCTGAAAATGTTCCCGAGTGCCATAATCGTTAGTACGATGGTAAATGCAGCCGCGAGGATAAATATAACCGGGACACAGGATTCGACGCTTCGTGTCCCGTCGCGTCGCGTCGCGTCGCGTTCGAATTCGAAACGCGATTCCCAGTTATTTTCTCGATCGGAGGCCCCGATCAATTATGTGTGATCGCGTCGGATCACGCGATCCCGATAAATCGATTAACCGTGAAACGGTCGGTTTTTCGGCCACCGACTGGTTAATCGAGGTTTAACGATTATACCGGTTCGATCGGGACACACGAGAGAGAGAGAGAGAGAGAGAGAGAGAGAGAGAACAGGCACGAGCCCAGTGGAAAGCAGGTGCGAACTTTCGACCGATTAGGAAACGAATGCGAACAGGCAGGTGAACGTCCCTTGGCCGAGAGGCACCCTGTCGGAAAACTCAACCTGGACTGAACCTGCCGATCGACCGGTCCGATCATCTTACCGCAAACGACCCTAACTATACCGCAAATTCACACGTTCGAGCCTGATTCCCGAGAAACGATCGAGCACTAAATTTTTGATACGCCCGAAAGTTTGACGACGTTTCAACCGTTGTAATTTCGTGAAAAAAAATCGTACGACTACAAACTTAGGCTTATCTTGAAGCTTGAAGATTCTACTTACACGGACTGTCACTAATTTTTCCATAAAAAATTTTTCCACGTTGTAACAGCTGAGAGAATGAGGACACTAAATTTACGATTTTTAGAAAATTCTCGACGACGTTTGAACTATTGTAATTCAGTGAAAAAAAATCGTACGACGATGAACTCAGGCTTATCTTGAAGCTTGAAGCTTCTACTTATACGGACTATCGCTAATTTGCTTGGAAAAAATTTTTGCGTGAAGTAGCACATGGTAATTTGATGACATTAAATTTGCAATTTTCAGAAAATTGTCGACAATATTGAAATTGTTATAATTTTGCAGAGAATGATCGTAGGAGATTATACTTGAGCTTATTTTAAAGCTTGAAGCCTCTACTTTGCGTGAGCCATTAATTTCTCGCCAAGATTTGTTTTTACGATGCGAGGAATCAAAAAATATACACACGTTTTATGTCCAGGAGAGCACGAATCGTCGAGGAAATAATTATGAGTATTCCAGTCTATTTGTATCATAATCTCATTGCAAAAACAAATACAAAAAAGAAAAAGACAGAGTACCAACGAGCGGCGGTGTTGATTGAACACGAACAAATTGCAAACGTAATTACAGGCAGCACAAAATTAACATCAGAAGTGCCAATGCCACGATTAAACAGGTCTCATTACATTTAAATGAACTCGCGAGACAAATATGCGGGCACACGTGTAAAAAAAACCTTTCTGTATTCAAACATGCGTTGCCTGGTCAATTTGTAAGCATGTAGAAGTAAAAGTGTAGCTCGAAAGTAATGATAGGTTCATTTAGACCTTGATGAATTCACCTGGCGAATTACGGCGGATCAGAAACGCGGAAAAAATTGTCCAATTATATGTGTACAATTAAAAGAGATCTAATTTCGTTTGATTACGAAATAGAGCAACTGGTAAACCACCTGGAACAATTCTATTTGTTGCTCGAAACCTAGCGACGGAAGACGAGTGTGCTATGGTTAAGAAAACCTACAATTTTTATTAAAATATTATGACTAAACACTCGATTTAAAAACCAAAATTAAAAGGTAAAGAGGATTCTACAATTTCGTGGATTCACGACTCACACAAAATCGTTTCTAACTCAACAAATATAACAAAACAGAGAAGCTTCGAGATTCCAAAATTTGCAAACTTTTCGAGCACGTTCACGCAAATTTCGAGTGCTCGAAATTGTCAGGAAAAATTCACTCGTTAAGCATTTTATGACAAGCATAGGATATGCAGATTTCTATGTTATTTACCTTTTCGTCGACGCGTTTAAAGTTTTGATATCGCGCGAGGCCAGGCCGTTTAATCATTCGTTTTTTCCAAGAGCTGCTTCGGATTCTCGAGTCGTCGACATTCAGCGGGGAACACTTAGCGCCGAGCCGGCTTGTATCTCGCGGATCGGCCATAAAAATCGTCCAGCCACGAAATGTATTCTCCGCGAGGGAATCGGGCGAAACTGGAAAAAAGGCGACCGGTTGAGTGCCGCGCGTTCTAAATAATTTCCAACGACTCTATCGTTCCTCGTAATTACACGTTGTCCATCCGCCGTTCCGTCTCAATACCGGCCCCGCTCTCTCGCGCGCACCTCTTCCTCGGCTCCTGTCATCTTCCGAAAAAATTACGATCGACGCCTCACAGAAACTTTCGCTGACGCGTGCGAAACGTTCATCGCACAATAATACATCGGATCGATTAACTCTGCACTCGAAGCTATTCTAACAAACATTTTTTCTGACTCGGAATATTTCCATTCCATGTACACAAGAGCCGTCGATTATGATTTCTTTCATTTTATAATATACGAACAAATTTAGCATTATTTTCAATGGCGGCTCAGCGTCTCCGCTCGAGTACTAAGGGTTATTATACTGCACAGCAAACTTCTAAACCTAACTCAGAGTGTATGTAACTCCGGCCCACACCTGAAGAGACGTGATTTCGAGGGGGTGGAATTTAGCACTGAAAATAATCAATAGCTTCAATATCTGGAGAGGTCCATTACTCGGGCAAATAATTCCGGAATTTCTTCCGCGACGTTGAACAAAGGAAGAACTATTGGCGGAACGAGATAAGGCGTCACTTCCGGTCTGGAAGGAATGACGCGGAGTCGATAATTTCGCAGGGATCGGAAGAAGACGAGTGGGGGGGGGGGTGGTATCTTGTCGTCGAAGAGGCGGAATGGAGGAGCGAGAACCGAACGAATTCGCGAGGCGTGCACGCACGTGTATCGACAGGCGTTTTTCCATGGCATCGGGAACGAACGAACGAACGAACGAACGAACGAACGAACGAACGAATGCACGAATGCAGGAACGAACGAGAGAGGCTCCCTATAGAATCTCTGGTGTGTCGACACGGTCGATTAGCCGATCGAGGCCGGCTCCGGGATTTCGTTAGCGCGAGATAAAAGCGAGCCGGGCTGTGCTCGCGTGTCGTTTTCCCCGGCGCAGGAACAAACGAACGAACGATCCACCGCACACACCGCCTTTTCCCTCCGTTCCCTCTCCTCCCCCCTCCTCACCCCGTTATCCTTTTTCCCTGTTTCCCCGTGATTTTTGCACAATGCCCGGCCGGGCGACGGGGCTTTGTTTTAAAATTATCAACGCGTCGCACAATCGGCCGTCGCCTCTCTCGCGTCCCCGAACAAAGAACTCTGCCGACGCTTTCTGTCCCTCTCTCCCTCTCTCTCTCTCTATCTCTCTCTCCCTCTGTTTCATGCGTCTTTCTCTCTTTCGCTGTATGCGCGGGCGCGCGCGCTGCCGCACGAGCTTGTATGTACGTGTGTATGTTGTGTTCTGTTGGTTCTCTCTACTTGGACCAGGCTCGTCGTTGTCCGTATGCGACGTGCACACGGCAGAGAACAGCTATTCGAGCGGATTCATCCCCGCGGACAATTCACTGGAATAACTTCGAGATTCCACGCTTCTTCCTGCCGCGGAGACTGTCAATGCTGGCTCGGAACGGTTCGGGACGATTGCCGGCTAAGGCTTTTCTGTATCGTCGCCGGGACCAGATTCGAACACCTCGCGATCGCCATTCTGGAACCGTTCGAAAAGCATCCTGGAACCTTTCCGAAGACTGCAATTAGGTCTGCGGACTGTGCACAAGTCCGCAGAAGCGGATTCAGTTCGGGAGATTCGGTTTTCGTCCCTTGTTTGACAAAGTTTGCTCATGTTTGTTCGTGTTTGCTCCATCTGCTACGAGTTTAGGTGGCCCTCGGTGTTCACGCCTACAGCCCCCCACTTAGGGTGCACAATTGAGCAGAAATAATTTTATTCTAAATATTCTCGTTTGCTGGCCTGTATGCTTTTCTTTGAACGAGGCTAAATCCTTTGTTCACTGACCTGCGAGGTCCTAATTGACCACTATATTAGCGATGGCAACAACAAAACACGATGGGGCGCTGTTAACGTTCCTCGAGCGAAAACTCGCCGGGAATCTCGATAAGAATCTGCTATGAAACATATTTGAGAAGGAAGGGGGATCGCCTAATCTTCTTCTCCAAGTCCAAGTGCATACTAATTGCAATCGCTCCCGATTTCAACATAATATCAATTTTATAATTTTCTCGAATCCTGCTAGGATCTAAGGCTTCCAAGGCTCGCGACTCCATGAGGACTAAAAATGGCTAAAAGGGCCCATAGCGTCGCCCTATCTTCTTCTCCAAGACCAAGTGCACGCTAATTGCAATCGCTCCCGATTTCAACATAATATCAATTTTATAATTTTCTTCGAATCCTGGAAGGATCCAGGGCTTCCAAGGCTCGCGGCTCCATGAGGACTAAAAAGAGCTAAAAGGGCCCATAGCGTCGCCCTATCTTCTTCTCCAAGACCAAGTGCACGCTAATTGCAATCGCCCCCGATTTCACCGTAATATCGCCATCAATTTTATAATTTTCTTCGAATCCTGGAAGGATCCAAGGCTCGCGGCTCCATGAGGACTGAAAAGGGCCCATAGCGTCGCCCTAGGGCCACGCAATGAGAGAACGCGGAGGAATCGCGAATCGCTCGCGATTCGACGCGCAAAACTCCCGGCACTCCGGGTTCGGGCACAGCTCTCGTGCATTTGGCGATGCTATGGAAGGGGGCGACGAACCGTCGTCTGGGGGACGATAGGGGGGTGTGTGCAGTGCGGGGGGAGGGAGCGCCGAAGGGGCTTACTAGAGCGTTGAAAATTGAAAATTCAAAATGGCCGATATTTCCGGCCGACGGGACCGAAACAAAAAGTCGCCCGGCGTTCATTATGACATGCATCGCTGTACGCCGCGCGCGCTGTGATTTGCACTGTTTCGCTGCAGAACGCGGCGTTCTGTGTCGCGAATATGCATCGACGTGATCCCCCCCACCTCCCATCTCCCACCTCCTTCCCCTGGGATACTGCCGATTGATACTGTGCCCGCAATTTTAGGAACGGACGCAGGGACGTTGCCGAACTATCGTGATTATGGGAATGTTTCAGTTTGGCGAGGTTTGCGATTGCGGTTCGTTTGAGACGGTTTGACGGAAGGTTTGGTATGGTTATTCTCGCAAATAGTTGGCGTCGAGAACAATTTTCTACGATCAGAGTCCTTCTCAAACCTCGACAAACTTCAATCAACACGCTTCGACAAACCGTTGAAACAGCGTCGTCGAGAACAGTTTGAAACGAATTTATTTTGAACAAATTTTGGTTGTAAATTTGGTTGTATATTATGGAAATGTTTATGGAAATAATTGTGTCTTAGTTTGACAAGATTTGTGACTTCATTTCGTTTGAGAAGGTTTGGCATGGTTGTTCTTACAAATGATTGGAATTAGTAAATTTGAAGTTGCAAAACATAAGAAACCTTGTATCCCATGTTACACATACGAATACCAAGCCTAAATTATATAACACTAATGTAAAGTACACTTACAAATTTTTCAGAATCATCTGTTCCTCCGTCGGATCCACAGCACACTATTATAAACTCGTGTGAACACGTTCGAATAACTGTCACTGTATTTCGGAGCCGACACTACACAACACAGTTTAGAAAATCGCCACAGCGAACGAGAACAAGTTACTCCGACCACGAATCAAATAATACTACTACGAAATAATACTTATCCGCGTCGCTCCCACTGTCACGGTCAAGTTATACTAATTGTAAGCAGGTCAGACGCCCAGGGTCTGTAAACACTAGACACAAAACCGAGGTAAACAAATTCTGGCGGCAGCGTCGCCGACCCTGTTTCCCGGAATTCCCTGTTTTTGTATCCAGCGTTTGCAGACCCACGGCCTCTGACCTGCCTATTATAATCTGACCGTCACACGTTCATGCGAGCGACGCGCTTAAAATCGCAGTATTATTTTATTCGCGGCCGGAGTAACATCTTCCCGTTCGCTGTCACGATTTCCTGTGTTGTGCATAGTTGAGTGATTGTGCTCCAATTGTTCGGACGTATTGCGCTGTGAATCCGACGGAGGAACAGACGATTCTGAATAATTAGTAAGTGCACTTTAGTATTTTGCAACATAGATTTATCCCTTTGCACTCGAGCGGCGACTGTAAGGCGTTACTAAAAATTGCTGTATCGATAAATATTTTTTGCATTATTAAACTTGTTTGTATTTAATAAATTATTAAACAGTTCAGTACTCTACGAGTAAATTGCACCATTTTCGTATGTATAGCATGAAAATATGTATATAGAAGGGAAACATTCTAGGTCAGAAGAAATGTTTCGTTTTAGAGCTAAGATGGCTTCGAGTGCAAAGGGTTAATTATTGTACGTGAAAATCGCATCAGTTTCGTATGAATAAAATGAAAATAGACGAAAATAGAAGAAAAATTTTAGAATGTAAACAGCGCCGAGTGCAAAGGGTTAATATTCGTACGTGTAACATTGGATACAAGGTTTTCCTCCATATTTTGCAACTTCAAGATCGTTGTTCCTTTTTCTTGTCTCGGTGTGTACAATGTGTCCACGTAACTTTAACAATTTTCTTCGTAATAAATAGTTTCGCGGCGAGTTTCTTCGACAAATGTCCAGGGGTGTATTCACCCCTGGGACGGACGACCTTTACTTGTTACACAGCCCGTAGAAAAATTGTTAAAAATCACAAGAGAACCAGGGACATTCGAACCGAACGAGACAATGTGTTTCTCGAGTAGTGGTTTTGAAAGTGTGGTGCAAAATGTGTGCTCGTTTTTCCCGGTAATCCCGTGAAGGGATGGACGTCCGAAAATGACGTCCGTGGCAACGGACAGGCGACGATACGTATCGCCGCTGTGTCGTACAACGATCTTCGCTACGATCAATGGTAAACGCGTTATCGCTTGTAGATCGCGGAAGGGTTCGTTTCGTCCGGATAAACATCGGGGTTTCGGACACCGGCGCTCCACGGAATCGCAACGGCGCGGCGGTAACGACTATTGCAATTATATATTATACTTTCATCTCCCCACTATACCGAGACCGCTATTTACTCTCCAGGAAACTTCGGACCGATCGGTTTTTCCGCGTTCGCCTACCGTCGTTTCTTTCTCCCCCGTGCGATCCCCCGACGACGATTCTTCAAATACGGACGGGACACGTGTTTCCACGGGATTTGCACCTGGCGCCGACGCTCAGGTAGCCCGCAAATGACCGTTTTATCATCGCCGTGGTGTACAGCGACCGAGTTGTAATTGGCCGAGTACGGATTTCTCGGTAATATGAATATTTATTCGAATTCGAATAGCGAAGAACAGAAAGTTTCTCCCCTCTTCTCTTTCTTAACGTTTATGGATTTGGATACTCGATTTTTTTGTAACTTGGATTTGTAGCGTAACAGTCAGTACTATCGGGAGACTACAAACTAAATTTTCCGCAAATTTCGAGGACATTTTAGATCATTCTGATATTGCATTCTTCTTCGGTATAGGCTAGGTGCACCACGGATCAATTTTAAATAGGTTACTGTGATCGTTAAGCTGGTGAAACTGTTCTCCAGTCGCGATAAGGCACTCTTAATGGTCTTTATTATACTGCAATCAAACGAACACTTTGTTTATTTAAATATACTACAGCATACTCCGAAAATCTCGCAAAACAAACTACCCCCGGAACATCAAAATCAGTAATCAGTCAAACACTTCTTCTTCGAAAACCAAAAACTGCCCATCTCACTCATCAAGATTAAAAAAAAATTACTCGGAATAATAGCAAAGTCCTTCCACTAGCTATACCAATCGATAAACTGACCTACCACTGGTATACCCAAGAAAAGAGGAGAACCTAATCGTGCGACCTCATAAACCTGTTATAGCGATTTTAAGCAGTTAGAAAATAATTCTGCTAGAGAGAGTGCGATTGAATAATGTTGGTGAACAATTGTAAATGATTCTGAATTGATAGGAGGAACGCGAAACGCAGGAGACAAAATGGCCGCCGCCGAGGCGCTTTCACCGGTCCGTCGCGACGCGTCGCTCGTTAGGTTGTCGTCGGTGTTCCGTTTGGCAGCGATCCACGAGCGATCCACGGGATCGAGACGGTGGAGTTTTCGAGCACGGCTGCACCCGGGGGACAGGTGCTCGAGGAAAGGAGAGCCCGTGGCCACGGAATTCGAGAAAACGATTCGAGAGGTGGGCAAAACGCGAGCATTAGCATCGACGGCGATTACGCATTTAAATTCGGCCTGTTCCGGTGATCAGCTGCTCTCCGTTTCTGACTGGACGATGATCGTCGTTCTCTGGGATTCCCTAGCCACGCGATCCAATCGCAATTATGCCCCATTCTTAATTGATCTCATTTACCTCGTCGATTTTGCCGAAAATCGTTTCCGGAAATCCGGCGTCTTTCGGAATTTTTTGTGGGAGAACCGAATGACGCAGGGCTATGAGACTTGACGCACTATGCTGGAGCATGATTCAAAATTGTAGACAAATTTTTGTTGTTTCCCGATATTCATAACTACGCACAGCAAGAATTAATTAAATTCGTCTCGTTCGATCGCGTAATAAATTTCACTAAACACGTGCCACCTTTGGGAATTTATTATGAGAAGACGAAAAGTTGTAGAGACAAATAATTTATTGCATTGTATTCTCGCATGATTCAGTATTCTAGACGAATTTTTGTTGCACACCACGTTCACTGGTACTCGTTGTACCAGGGTTAGAACAAAGCATTGAACTTTGGAAATGTAGATAATTGTACAGATCGAAATGTCCGTAAAAAAATTATTAATTGAAAAATTGTAATTGCAGCTGGTCCTACAAACATTCTAATATAGCTGAAAACACTTTTTCTTGTTGTTCGTTAACTTCAGACGATTTTACAAAGACTTATACACTTCATTGACGAAAAACATGCTCTTCGAACAGAAACGTCTGTCTACAACAAAAACGATCAAACTCAGCATGATATAAAAATTCATCTGCAATTTTGAATCATGTCCGAACATACTGCAGAAAGTCTTTCAGCCCTACATCAATCGGTTCTCCCACAATAAATTCCCAAAGACCACCCATCCCCCAACAGCTGCTCCCAAACTCTACACAAACGTAATCAATAAAAACAAAGAAAAAGATCATCAGCTCAAACCCAAACATACAGCTCCGTACAATTAAATAATCCGTCTGACACCTCAACAAACCGCAACAAATCTCAACAAACATCAATGAACCTCGAAAGCGAAATTTCCAACAAAATCGTACGAATCTGGAAAATTCTGAGTTCTCTCAGAGAATGAGTTAAAGTCGATTATGGGAGTGAGAGGAGGAGGGTCTGCGATTGTTCAGAAGGCAGTGGCAACGCAGAAGAAGGTAGCCGGAGCTCGCAGCGTGCTTGTCGATCGTCGATCGGCTGCGATTCTTTTTTCTTGCGAAAGGAAGGCAAATAGAATTACCGGCGGAAAAGGACGCAATAATGGCGGCGTTGCAGGACGCGCAATGGAGAAGGTGGAGGGAGGGTACGAGAGGGGGAGGATAGGAGGAGGAGGAGGAGGAGGAAGAGTTTGAAGAAGTCAGGATGGCGAAGCTAGCCAGCCGAGACCGACGGTCACGCGAAGCGCAGCGCTGCGCGGCGCGTCTTGCCTCTCGCGAATTGAACAGAACAATGCGAAACGGCTCTCTAACGAACCCCGTGGATATATATTCCTGGACTTTCCGAACGGTTTTATCAGATACGATTTAAAGGCAGCGAGAGAGCGCGAGCGCGAGCGCGATTCCGAGCGGGCAATTACCATTCATGAGATGCTCTATCGCCGAGGGGATTGAAAACAACGGGCAAAGTGGACGATTACTCGAACGTACTAATTTTTGCCGGGACTGCCGAGCCACGGGCCACGGAAATTCGATGCCCTCCGCGAGCTTCTCTCCAGCCTAATTCGTTTCGCCGGAAATTGACTGGTCAACTGTTTACCGACTACTCACAATTTTTGGGACTTTTCGTCTCCACAGGGAAAATTTTTTTCCGCGTTGCTGAACTTCTTCGGACTGTGTACTTTGAGCGTACGAGGTCCTATTCCTCGAATTTTGCGAAATTGTACCGCTGAACATTGATTTTGAAAAGTCCCTCGAGGACCAGGTAGCGAAGTTTAATTTTGCGAGGCTAAGTTCGACTTTGGGAATTTTTTTTGGACGACTTGCTGAATCTTTCGAGATGAATCTTTCTGGATCCGATAGCTTGTATATTCGAGTACTTCTCCAATTTTTTTCATTTCAAAGCATCAACAATTCTCAATGTTACGCCGAGTGTTCAAACACTGTTCCCAAAATCGCGCTTACCTGCTCACCGCAAGCTCAGTTCTGATTTTTCTTACGTCAAAAAATTCGTGAGCACGGTCGAACTATTAACGAAAATGATCCCCAAAGTACGATGACAAATAGTTTTACAGTCCGGTGGGAAATAAATATCGAAACCAGCCTGAAATGGCTAATTTCAGATTGTTGAGGTCTGACGTTGGACGGTTGTATAATTCCGTGGCGAATAAGCTTTGAAACCAGCCTGAAATGGCAAATTTTACGTGGTTGAATTTCTACGAGGATTGCGAAACGAAATGCAGAGACGGCTGTTTGGAAAAGCGTAATTTCCAGGGGAGCGAAGCGGATCGAAAATAAAAAGGAAAAGAGAGAACGAGAAGGAAGACGCGGCGAAGAGCATCGACGATCAGCAGGAGAAACTCCGGAGAGCAGCGAGCGGTCGTCGAGGTGGAACGGCGACCACGCGGGAATTATCATAATTTCATAATTAGCTCGTTCCGGGGGTCCTTCCCGGCAGTCTCTGCGAGCCGAGCAACGTTTAAACGCTCCTCGGACACGCTACCGACGATGCTTCTGTGTATCTCTTTCGAATTGCCTTTTTTATCCTCTCTCGATCGGAGCCCGGGTGCTCGCGAAATCGACTTCCGGAAAAACCGTGGGACCCATCACTCGGTGTCCCCATTCGCTGACCTACAAATGACCTCCAAATACCAACATGACAACCCCCTCTTCCGGTTTGCAAATTAACAGACATTTCGTTCATTAATTACTGACATACTAAAGTATTTGTTGCTCCTATAAAAATGATTATTTATACATGAAACAATTAGTGCTGATCATTGAATATCTTATCAACAAAACCCAGTAAATTCTATTACGGTGAATCTCCTGGTTTTTCCACAAAAAATTCTGAAAGATGGCGAGATTGCGCAGGGCTCGTCTATGTCTGCCAAAATATCACGGTGTATATTAAGATGCCAATCCGGGCATGTTCACTATTTCTACATCAGAAAATTACTGTAGTTAGTCGAATGTCTACTTAACAAAACCCGGTAAATTCCACAACGACGACTGTACAGGTTTCTCCACAAAAAATTCCCGAAGTCGACCAGTCGATAAAACCACAAGTCCGCAGTTGCTCGAACTTGGACACTGCATCTTGCGAAGAATTTTGAAAAGAACGATTTTGGGCGAGCAAACGGAGCAAATCAAAGTCCGTCCACCCCCTCCTGGATCACCTGGCCGACCGGTCGCATCGTTACTCTCCGCTTCCGCGGAGGAACGATCGGTATCGTGGCGGATTTCGTGCGAGGGGTGGGTTCTCCAGTTAACGAGGAAGCAACAAAACCACGAGTATGTTGCTGGCTGAGCTTTCCGCCGTTCCTCCTCCTCCTCCTCCTCCTCCTCCTCCTCCTTCTCCTCTTCCTCTTTCTCCTCCTCCTCTCCCTGCACGCCTCTCGCTCCTTATTTTCTTTCCTCGGGAGAGAGAGGATGACTTATCGACTGGGCCGCGAGCACACGGAAACGGACGTGCACCACGCTCGGCTCGGCTCGACTCGGCCCTCTCGGCCCTCTTCCACCACGGACGTTTCTCCCTCTGGACGCGCATTATGTAAAGCGCGACGGTTTATTTCGGCACGAGAGCCGCGTCCGAGCGTTATCGGATCGCGTGCTCACCAGCCACCAGGCGAACACCACGATGTAGGCCAGCTCTCGTCGTCCTGCTCGATTAGCAGCCCCTAGGACATTTTTCAACGGTCGCGCCGTGTTACTGATCATCCATCGGCCAGCGATACGGTTTTTTGCAATTTTAGGCCGAATTTAGTCCTCCGACCGCCTCAAAGAACGCATTTTACAATCCGCCCACTTTATTCCGTGGTGTCGCCATGTTTGAAAATGTTTGCGGGTGTTTGACCAAGTTTGATGACGTTCGAGAAGGTCTGTGGGGCTGAATGTACATTTTTAATTTAAACCAGATAAATTTGTGGTCTGCACACACGGTTATACCCTCTGCCGTGCACTCTGGTGGCCCCACAGGACACCTTGTGATCACACCAGCTTCAAACACCGTCCAACAATATCTGAAACTAGCTCGCATCTCAGTTCGAAGCACAGAACTTCTGAAACGACCATAGTCCTCGCATAGACTGCCCGTTGCGGTCACCCCCATGAAACAGCTCGGTGATTGACGGTGTTTGATTGAGCTTGACTCGGTTTGATTGCGTCTGCGAGAGTCCGTGAGACTGAAAGTACGGTTTCGAGGCAGGTGTTACGACGTAGATAATACAAGCGTACGATCTGTACAGTCTGTTGAATGGTTTGCGGATGATTGCCCGTGTTCGATTGGGTTTGACCGACTAAAAAAACGTTGGTGGAAGCATCGTTGAATATGAACGGTGCAAACAGAAGTGGCTCGACGAAAAATCGAGGATCGGTGATCGGCAATATTCCGAAGACGATGACAAGACGCCTCAATAAAAGCGGAGCACGCGGCTCTGCGGTCGGCTGAGCCAACAAACGCGTTTACACGGCCGGCTTTGTGCATCCGCGCCGCCGCTAAATCGTTCTCGGACTGCCTATCATTTCCATATTATTACGGTTCTTCACCTGTTCCCTTGCCAGCCCCCTCTCGCCGGACAATAGCGTCAGACCGGACGTTTCCAACCGGTTCGGAACACCGCAATGTTTCGAATCCGTTTGCGCATCTTTCTTCAAATTTTGGAACAAATTCCTGCAACGATTCTGCCTCTTTTGGCGAAGGATCGAACTCGATTTTCCGTCGTGACGTCGACGATAATTGTCGGCGGGACACCCGGTATAATCAGGTGGTATGCGCGCTCGCGTCTAATTCGTCTGGAACAACGGAGAGGCCGGCGGCTACCGTTCGATTCTCGGAGCGAAAGGGCACCGATAAGGACGTCATAAAAATGCAAATAAATTTGACGGAGGGCCGTGTAATCGAGCTCGACGATCGGCTGCTCGTCCCGTTTCTGTCATTGTCCACTATCCGCCTGGTCCCCTCCCGCCTCGCCTAACCGTCCTGTGCTCGATATTCCTCCATATCGAGGTCGCGCGGCTGAAAGAGGCTGGTGTCATCGCGACAGAAGAAAAAGGGCGGGAGGGGGGAGCGAGGGTGGGAGGGAGGTAGGGAGAGGAGGAGAAGGCAGAGCAGAGCTGGAGGAGAGAGCTTAATTTAAATAATAACGTCGGTGGCTGGGACTTTTAAGAGCTCTCTGCCTGTCCCATTCCGCCTTACATGGCACGACAAGATTAGATAAAAAGCGGCCAACGCCGAGAGAAAGAACGAAAAAGAGAGAGAGCGAGCTTGGCTCACCTGGATCCCCTCGCGCTTATATCACTTCGAAAAAGGCACTTTATTCCTTATTCAAATTAGTTTGAAGGCTGCTTTGAATACAGACCGGCCCCGCACGCGCTTAAAAATCCCGCCATTATAATACAAAAGGATTTTTGGTAACCGGAGCACCCCGGTTTCCGGTGGAAAGAGCTTTCTCGATGGAACGCTCCCGAGACCGCTGATAAGAACACCGACGCTCTGCTCCCGCCCCACTCTTCGGAAATCCGTGAAATTTTAACCAAAGGTCTCTCCATGTGTGGATCACGTACTGGTGTGCGTGAAACCCGCCGGGGACCCGTCGACATTTTTCGAAAAATCTTCTTCGATGTTTCGTACTTTACGGTAGAAGTCCGGCTACACCTTTTTTTCTCTCGCTCTCTGTGGTTAGATAGCTCTGAGTGGGCGTGGTCTTGTTGCCCTGAAGCCCTACAGCCCCGGAGCAGTGTCCCAAAGGGCAATCTCTGTGCTCGTGTTTCTTCCAAAGATTGAAGACAGTTCTCTATTGCAGCAAATAACCGACTATCTAGCATAAAACTTCTGGAGCTTCCACGGCTCTGTATAAAATGGGAGTGATCTACTCGCAGTACACGGTTACAGTGGGCGTGGTCTCTTTCCCCCCACGGAGCAATTTGTGCCCGTACTTCTTCCAAAGATTGGAAAACAATTTATTAAACGATAGAGACCAGCTTATGCAATTTAAAACTTCGAAAACGTTCCTCGTGTAGATTGCTCTGAGTGGGCGTGGCCCCATTACCCCCTGCTTCAATGAAGCCTATGCAGTACTCCATAGGGCAATCTATGGTTACGCTTGTTACAAAGACTGGAAAACAATGTATTAAAAGAGCATGCTGATGCTTATCCGACGGTGAAACTTCTGAAACGCTCATGGTTTCATGTTGCCCTCGGTGGGCGTGACCACTATTCCGTTCGACTTCTAGGAACCCAAAACAACGCCTCGCAGGACAATTTATCCTCGTAATAGTTACAGAAGAACAAGTTGCTACGAAATTAAGTGACTGGTCGTTCACCTTAAAACTTTGAAAACGTTCGTACTTCGCGCTGATTGCCAAAGTGGGCGTGGTTTGGTGGCTCCGCGGAACAGCCCGGCAGCGCATGCTTGTCCCAATACTGCAGAACGATTTCCAAAACAGCTCACGTCCGATTCCCCGAACGGAAGATTTCGAAAACGTCTACGTCTTCGCGTGGATGGTCCAGAGTGGGCGTGGCCTGTTGGCCCCGCGGGTTAGCGAGCTCACGGCGGATAATCGCTCGATCCCGGGTAAACAGCCGTCGATCGAGCATAAAATGCCGGAAAATCGATCCGATCTTCGTCAGCTTCCCACGAGGAGCACGAGACGGAGAGGTCGGCTCCTCGCGGACAAAGAGAAGCTCCGAGGCGCAGAGTGGACAGTCATGGGGGATGGGGGAGGAGGAATAGGGGGAGGGGGGCTCGGTAAGTGACGTTTCTCGGAAGCTCCCGAGCGTCCCCGGCGGACACGGCTCCGGACAATCGTTCTCGAAAATCTCTCACGATACCCTGTGGCCCCCGCTCGGGACTCGCAGCCCCCGATACCCCCGCCCCCCGCCCTCAGGTGCATCATTATTCCCGCATCACCCACGCCCGACGTTCTCTCCGTCTCTGGACTGTCCGCGGCTGTTGCAACCTCGACATGTCGGTCTGTACCCCCGCGCGCGCGCGCTCTCCCGCCGGGGGCCAAGCGAGGGCCAAGCGGGGGCCAAGCGAGGGACCAGGGGGAGACTTTAAGGGAGCGAAAGAGCTCTGCGCGAATTATCAGTCGCGTGTGATCGCCGGAGTCGAACCGAGCCGAACCGAGTCGGCCCCCGACAAAGACTCCGGCCATCCATAATTCAAGCAATCCGGTCATTGTGTGTCGCAGCAGCGCGCGGGCGCCCGGGCGCCGATTGCCTCTTTAGCCGGCAAGGCGCGCCGGTGTTAGCGCCGCCGGGGCCACTGACGACACCTGCGGCCTCCTGCCCCTCCCCCCACCTCCCACCCACCCCCTCTTCCATCGTCAGACGTGTTAATTCAGACGCGGACCCCGCGGGGACCGATCGCGCGAAATGATGGCTGGGTCGGCGGCTGTCTTTCGACGCTGTGACAAGACCTCCTACAAAAAGCATCTCCAGGAAAGTGACTATATCTTCGGAGATAGTTAATATTTCTCGACGAAAAAATTCTGGTTGATAGTCGAGGAAACCCTCTTTTAAACCCACTGAGTCTCATGTCGATACCCCTCCACGCTTTTCCTAGAAAAATTCTCAAATATCGCCTTCAAATCAAACCTCGTCAAACTTCCATAGAAAATTATACACCTCCACAAAAGTATTCATATGTCCACCAAAAATCGGTATACCCTCGCAAAAAAATTCAGATGTACACTTTCGAATACGCTCTTTCGACCCCGGGAAGTCTCGTTTCCAAACCATCGGAATCCTGTCCGACAAAAATTCTCGAATAGAGCCTATGTCTGCTGCTTGAAGACACGAAACGAGGCAGTGAGTTTTTGCGCTTTCCGGTGGAATGAAAAATTTCTGTGAGCCGTTACAAGAGTAAATACTTATCGGGAGAGAACGGACAAAGGGTTCGTAAATTTTTCTAGCCGACAATGCTCGTCGGAGTCCGCTCTCGCGACGGTCTCGCGGACTTTCGACAAAGATGTACCGTTCGACGAACGCTGAATGCATTCCTCGGTGATAAGGATCGGTGGCAGAGCGACGGTGGCAGAGTCGGCAGCGTCAGAGGCGGCGGTTACAGCGAACAGAGAAAAAACACAGAAGGAACAGACAGAAAGAGAGAGAGAGATAGAGAGAGAGAGAGAAGGAGAGAAAAGAGAGACTCCGGGTGTAATCGTTTATTTTCAGCGCGGTTTCACGCTTTCGATGCCGGGGTCTGCGCAGTTGGTCACCGTCGGAGCGCGAAAGCGGCGGCACCGATTGAAATGAAGCAATTAGAAAATTACCATACGTAATACCGGCCGTTTCCGAAAGCAGTACGGAGGCGCACGCACGTTCGGAGTCCGAATGCTATCTGATAGGAGCGCGTTTCCTCGCGTTTAACCGGAGGCATGCAACAACAACGTTCCCGTCCGTGCATTCTTCGTATGTGGCCCCGAGTCTCATTAAGGATGCCAGCAAGTCTGACCGCCATTGAGTTTCACCACCCTAAGCGGGTTCAAGGTCCTCCGCCGCTTGCTCATTTTCCTGACAGGCTCCTCCTCCCGTCATTCATTTTTCAATGGTACGCGAACGCAATTGGACTTTCCGCAATTCTTTTCACAGTTGCCCGTCGTTTCGGTTCTCTTCGGCGGGTCTCGTTAATGACGAACACGCCTAAGTTCCCGGGGCGCCTTCAAGTTGGAGTCACGCAAAAAACCTTTCGAAACCAGGCTGTTTCTTCCTCGGAGGAGCACGAAACCAGGATTTCCTCATCGCGGCGAGCCGCCATTCACTAATTTAGCAACGTCTCTCGCGCTCCGGCTGGGGATTTACGCAATTACCGCGATTAATAACCGCGCGTCCGCTCTGTGGAAATCGGCCGCGAGATGAGCGCAAGCGCCGGGGCGTCCCGCAAGGCGAAGCCGCTCGCTCGAATGAGCCTAACTCGCTCGGGCTACCGGGAAACACGGAAAATGATCGCCCGGAGGGAACTCGTCGCGGGGAACACCTCTCTCGGAAAGTTGTCATATCTTTGGCAATAATCGACATTTTCTCATAAAAAAATTCTCATATATAGTCAAAAGTACAGTCTTCCAAACGTGCTAAGTTTCATTTTAATACCTGTGCAGGTTTCTACAAGAAAAATTCACAAAGTAGGCCTTTCTCAAACATTCCTGAAAAAGGACCTCCACATAAGTGCACGCATCTTGCACAATAATGAGAATTTCCTAATGAAAAAATTCTGATATACTCTCCAAGTTACTGCCCACGAAACCCAGTAAGTCTCGTGTCGATACCTTCGCCGGTTTTTTTCCAGAAAAATTCCGAAACGTCACGATGGCCACCCGACAATCTAAACCTCGTCGCTTGGCAAAGGACCTTCACAAAAATGTCAGCATCTCCGCCAAAACTGAACGTACCCGAACGAAACAATTCAGACGTACACACCGAAATGCTTCGTATCCAACCCGCTGAGTATCATTCTCGAGGTGCGACAGTTCGCTCCAGAAAAAAAAAATTCCAACACATCAACTCTCCTTCGGTTCCCAATACACGCGTCCCGCGATCCCGGGAGGAATAGGTGTGAAACGCCGCGCATTCTTTCGCGGTTACGTCTCTTCCTCGACTCGGTACACACGGGAATCAGCAATAAAACAGGGGAAAAAAAAAGAAGGTCCGCAGGACTTGAACCTTGAAACGGACCGATTTGCCAATCACGGGACCCCGAGGGGGGGCCGCGCGGAACGCGAAACGCCTGGCATACCGGGACGACAAATGCGCCTCGGGCTGCCTGGCTCGAAGACAAAAGGTGCTAAGTCAGTGGAAGGGAGCGAGCGAGCCCGCTTGCACCGATCGTATATTTCGCCGGTCGCAGGTCGTTGCAGCGGCGCAGCGCCACGGTGCAACGCGCGGCATTCGCGGAATGAAGGCGTCCCGGGGCCCTCGAATCCTTTTCTCGGATAAAAAGCGGCGCTGAGGGACACGGTCCTAACTCACCGGCCAGAGAGAAAGAGAGAGAATGCCCCCTTCTCCCCTCTTCGTTGTTCTCTCTCTCTTTCTCTCTCTTTCTCTGTCCGCCCCGCGGTGCCGCGAGTGCGAAAATAATCGTCAGCTTTGTTGCGAGCCGCCTACACATGCGTCGACACGCTGCACGCGCACTCCCGCTCTCTCTCTCTCTCTCTCTCTCTCTCTCTCTCTCTCTCTCTCTCTCGCTCGCTCGCTCTCGGTAAGGTCTCTCGGAGTGGACAGCGTCGAACGGGACGCGCCGGAACGGGACAAGGCGGCTGATGTGGTAATCCATCGCGCAGGGAAGCGAGGGATTTAATTAACCGGCGCGCATCTCGCGATCGCGGGCGTGGCGTAAATCAGGATTCCTGGTATTCGCCGGAGCCATCGGACCGCCAGCGTTCCACTGTGAATCAAAGACTCGGTTCAGAGAGCCCCGGAGAGAGACACTCTCTCTCTCTCTCTCTGTCTAGTTCTCTAACGCGGTTTCTCTCTGTGTCTCTGCCTTTGGATTGCGGGTTTAGGTCTAATGGAACGCAGACGCGATAAACAAACAGGAAACGCGGATAGCGATCGTAATTGCGAGAAGAACAATTAGAACCGCCGGCCGAATGCTCGGGAAACGTACGACAGGCGAATGGGATTGCGCGAACGAAATATTAACACGGTGATTAATTGTCGAGGGGAGATGTGCTGCTTGCTGGTGGACAGGACCATCGAACGGAGTTTGAGAGAGTGTCACGGATTTTTGGTTGCTGGCATTGAAAAGTGATGTTGGGTGGACGAGCGTAGAAGGTTCAGGCTTTAAAATGAGACTAGGTACGGTGTCCTGCGATTTTTTTACACGGAGTTATGATTGTTTGAAGATTGACGGTTTCCTGGTCGAGTTTAGCAACCCCCATGCGGGTGTTGCGGGTAGTCTTGTCATTCAAAGTGGCATAAAATGCCGAGAGAAAATCGTACAACAACTTTTTTGGTCTCGTTGGAAAGCGAAAGAAGCAGTCTTCGAATCCATATTGGTTTGAGTCCTGGAAAAAATTTGTTGAGGTCCGTAGAGGGAATTGATTTTGAAAAAGTGTCCAGAAATGAACATTTTTACTTTTTTATCCGCATCTTGCGGTAATAATTTTTTCAGTGAATCTGACTTAGTGGTCCCGAAAGCGGAGGCTTTCCCCTTTAAAATGAGCTCAGTTTGATCCGCCTACGATTTTTTTTCGCGAAGTTACAGGAGATCAAACATCGACACTTTTTTACTAAAGACTTAATGACCGTTTTTCCAAGGCTTCCGGCGCACTTTTCACCAAAAGTGGCATAACTCGGCAAAAAAAAATCGTAGGTCCAAGTTTTTGGTCTCCCTGGAAAGCTAAAACTTCAGACTACGGAACCTATATGATCCGATCAGCGAGAAAAATTTTTGCCGATTCGTAGAGTTACTTGAAATCAAAAGACTTTTTAAAAAATGACTATTTTTACTTTATCAAGCGCATTTTGCAGTTCAGAAATCCCACGAAATCGAGACTTGCGGGATTTGAAAGCGAAATAACCGCTCTTCAAAACCAGCCTAAGTTCGTCACCCTCCGATCATTTCTCACAAACTTACAGCACTTTAGATATCACCGACCAGAAGGTACCCTCTACCATTACCCGCAACTATTATGCTAATAACTAATTTACGATTGTTAACAAACTTTTATCGCGATGGTGTACTCATCGCCGACATCGAGCAGACCTGTCGACGCGATCTATCGCGATTAGATCAACCAGGCGGCGCTCTTATCTTCGCATTTGTTTCTAGCGGTGATTGAGAGTGCTTACACAGTAATTCTTTAAATCGACTTCTCAATTAGCCTTTTAAAATCACAATGATTTTCGCGTCGGTTTCCCTTGCAATACTCTCTCTCTCTCTCTCCCTCTCTCTCCCTCTCTCTCTCTCTCTGTCTTTGTCCCGGTTGGCAGCGTCGGCCCCGTGGCGAACGAACGCTGTGCGAATTGCCGCGGTAGCGAGACCGGACGATTCCGTTGCCGCGTGGAAAAAGAAAGAGATAGAGAGAGAGAGAGAGAGGGAATGAGAGAGAGAGATAAAGAGAGAGAGAGAGAGAGAGAGTCGGCGAGGAGACGCGTGCACGAGTGCGTGATATCGCGGACACGCATCTCAGATCCCGTGCCGTGATATCGAGCACGCATATTACGAGGCCCAGAGAGCAGATGCTAACTTCGGTTGAACCCGAGCCGCTGCCTCCGTTCCCGGTCGTTGCTTCGACGCGAGCAACAGAAACAACCGCCACCGCGCCGCTGCCAACCGAGAAAGACAATGAGAGAGTTTTCGAGGTGCCCCGCGGGAACTCGGACTCGCCAGCCTGGACTTCCTCCTCCGGTTCAGTTTCCTTCCCTTGCCTCTACGTTCCTCTCCACTCCTCTCCTCTCCTTTCTTTCTTTCTTTCTTTCGTCCCGGCCTGACAACCGACTCTACGTTTTAAATCTCCCGCCAAAATTACGCTTCGGCACCCTCACCCGTACCGTCAACCTGTCAATTTTATCGAAATTAATAATTTTATCTTCCCGAGAGACACTTTCGCAGACGAGGTGTAGGACCCGTCGTCCAATGTATTTTTCTGGGCCACATTTTTGGGGTCACGTAACCCCATCACCAGTTTCGTTTCACATCTTGTGTGTATTACCAACTGGAACTAAAATTTGCTGACAGCATCCTCAATGATAGGAATTAAAATCGAAAATAGACGAATCAACGGATAATTCTAAAAACCTCTGATTCTTTGAACAGTCGATATTTCAAAACATGAGACACGAAGTCCCATAAGACGACAGGTCTATACCTCGTCTGTGACACTTTTCAACCCACGATTCTTCTCCACCGTTCAAATTTCCCGCGAGAATCACACTGGCCTCTACAATATTGGGAGAATTAGGGGACCCCTTCGACATCTATATCGAACTTGTACAAGCTGAACAATTGGATGATGGGCGACCGGAAGGGGAGGTCCAAGGGAAGGGGGAAGAGGGATGAGGGGAATTTAAGGTTAATAGGATAAGGTTTTTTGTAGATATACTCTCTCTTTCTCTCGGTATAGATTATAGGTCTAGGTTAAGTTTCGTTTAAGTTAGCATTAAGGTAGGCTAAGTGAAAATGGAAAAGCGACGATGGAAGGAGGTGGCGTTGTAAGGAATTGTAACCCTTAGGGTAGTCAAAAATAAAGTACATGTACAAGCTGAGCAATTACAGAACTAGAACCCCGGGGTCCTATGATGATACCAATGTCAAGCTTGGTGAAATAGCACGGTGATACCGGTGCCCGAATAATTTCGGATCGGGCAAACCGTAAAATTCCTCGCGGCCCGATAAAGCCCGGGCTATCTTGATTTTCCAACCGTGCGTTTATGATTTTCTCGAAGATAGACCCGGCCGAGTTAATGGGAGGGTTCGCGTAGCGCAATGCTCCGCCGAGGGCAGGCTCGCGTGCAGTTTCCAGCTCGGGGCCACCGTCGGGGCCAGCTCGCGGGCCAACCGGGGCCCCGGCACTGTCCGAGTGCGTGCTCCACTAGCTCCCGTAATAAACGCGTTCGTTCCCGGTCCGGCTACCGGCCCGATGCAGTTTCGAGCGGAGTTTACGAGCGCGGCAGCTGCAAATCGTCGCAATTGAATTCGTAGTTTACGAGCGCGACACGCGATCCGATGGAATCTACTGAAAACGAGGATCTACTCTCTTGTCTGTCCGGAACCGAAACCCACTGAAGCAATAACCGAACGCAGTCATTAGAACTTTGTGTCGCCTAACACCTCAGGATTAACTGTCGTCGATATTTCATTGAACGCTTCTGGTCCTTGTGTGCTCCGGGGGCCAACTAGCCCCTCCCCTTTCGCATTTGGAATTTTTTTAACCGTCAACGAAACGACTGACCATTCCAATTTTTCAACTGTGTATTACACCACTCTAGAAGAGTATATGATAATTTTTTTATCACCCTCCGACCATTTTTTCGATTGGAATTTATTAGATTTGTCCGACTGAATATTTTCGACTAGTCGAGGAAAGGGGGCCAACTTTGTTCATTTCTTGTGGGAAAAGTGTTGTGGATAGAGAGATGCGATTTCCCGTGGATAATTGTACAGATCTCGGGCTGTATAATAGTATTTTTGTGTTTGTTAAATAATAGCGAACGGTTGAATTGAGCCGTTTGATAAATCACGAACGGTGGCAACCGCAAGAGCCAGAGACAGTTAGGCGGTCGGTGTGCGTTAATTAGTAACGGTCTTAGCCGAAGGGCCCGCTGGCCAGGTACCCCAACCCCATCGGCCTACTTCCGCCGCGAATACATTACCACGGGGTGGCTGTTTTTTGTCGCGACGTTTCATTAAGGAACATGCGGCCACGTCGCTCACCTCCCTTTGCTCCCAGATGTCCTGTCTGTCCAACAGTCAAACGCAAACTGCCATCCTCTGCTCTACAGTCTTCCCCTTTCCTCGCACTTCCCCCTGGAAGTCATCAAGAACAGCTTATTAACGGATAAATGCGGATACTCGAAAAACACGGGTACAAAGACAGGCTAGTTTGACCTAGTTTGATCTAGTTTGATCCAGACCTGGCTCCTCGGTAACGCGTAGAATTCTTCAATGTGCAACTCCTGACTTTGAGCCTCTCAAAATCCAAGGTACAAGGCACGCTGAAGAGGAGAGTGACGATACCGAGGAAGCGTTGTCCTCGATTTCGTTCGGACAGGACCCCTCAGGATCGCGTATAAAAATACGTTTCACCGTGGTATGCGGTAGAAGCGAGCGGATCGGAGCGGAGAGAGCAGAGCAATATCCACCCCGCGCGATAGGAGTGGACGGTCCAGCGTGTTCCCCTGTTATTAGGGACAATTTCCAATTGGCCCCGGGCTCCCATGCGGTCTTGGGAGGGAGCATAGGGGCCAGGGGGGCGCTGCGAGTGCCGCGGCGAGGCGAGGCGAGACGAGGCGAGGCGAGGCGCGGCGCGGCGCGCACTCCCATATACGTACTTTACGAAAACACGAGAGCGATCGAGTTCTCTCGTAAGACACACGCGGGGCAGCCACATAATATTATGTGATACCCGGGGGTAAGTGCGCGGAGGAAATCTTTCGAGCATGGGGGTACACGGTGTTCCAGAAACACGGGA
Source organism: Halictus ligatus (assembly GCA_028454255.1). Classification (NCBI taxonomy): domain Eukaryota; kingdom Metazoa; phylum Arthropoda; class Insecta; order Hymenoptera; family Halictidae; genus Halictus; species Halictus ligatus. Next base: position 953,753 of record CM052135.1, read on the forward strand.
ATCCTCCGCGCCAAACAGTTCTCTCGCCACACAACGGAATCTCCAGCTAGAAACATCGATATTTAGAGAACCCCCAAAACAGAGAAGACGAGCCTCTCGCACGTGCAACTGGTTCAAAATGGACCAGTCGTCATACTGAAGCGTTGATACAGAATTTGGGTGGCAGAAGACCGGGTACACAAACATTTCGAACCGGAAAATACACTGGATTAGGCTCGACGAGTGTACGCAATACATAAACTTAGCCCCCAGAATCGAGAAAGACGAACGTCCCCTATGCGCAGCTACGTCAGAATGAACCGGAGCGCCATACTGAAGTATTGGTACAGAATTTGGGTGGCAGAAGATCGGGCACACAAACATTTCGAACCGGAAAATACACTGGATTAGGCCCGACGAGTGTACGCAATACAAGCTTAGCCCCTAGAAGCGAGAAAGACGAACGTCCCCTATGCGCAGCTACGTCAGAATGAACCGGAGGTCATACTGAAGTATTGGTACAGAATTTGGTGGCAGAAGACCGGGTACACAAACATTTCGAACCGGAAAATACACTGGATTAGGCCGACGAGTGTACGCAATACAAGACTTAGCCCCTAGAATCAAAGCAGACGGAAGGCCCCTTTGTTTTACCGTTTCGGCTAACTTAAAATTGCCAGGGGGCGTTATGATTCGAGGGATGACACTTCAGTGGACAATTGCAAGTAAAGGCACCGACGTCTAACTGGAAATAACGATGAGAAATGATTCGGGTTAGATGTTGGACGCGAGAGGCTGGCTCGTTGGATGATTTTCGGGACGCCGTGTAGGTTTGCGGTTTTATGGCCGGGCCGTTCTCTCTCTCCAGGTGCATCTTGAGCATATTGTATGATAAGCAGCGTTGCATTTTTGCCACGAGACCCCGCCGGGGGCGATCGAGGCACTTCCAAGTTCGAGCCAGACGCCGCGCTATGCCTTGCCGGCAGAGAGGGTGGAAAGGATAAGCGTGCGCGCCGCGCAAAAACGAGCAAGCAGAAGTGCAGGGAGAGAGAGAGAGAGAGAGAGAGAGAGAGAGAGAGAGGGAGAGAGAGAGAGGATCTCCCCGGCCGAGTCGCGAGAGATCACGGGGCCCAGGGTGTGTGTGTACACGACGGAGGATACTGCGCAACGGCCCCGTGAGAAGGGAGGCCGGGACGTATAATCATTGCGATTATCTTGTATTAGGTATTGACTACGGATTTGCATAATGGTACCTACCTAAGGCACCCTCCGAGCCGTGGAAACCGATCGAAGCTACCCCCTAAGCTGCGAGGCTGGACGTTTCCCTCCTTCTCCTAGCAAATTCTCGAGATCCGAATCTGCCCGCGCGGCTGTTGCTCCAACTTCGAGGAACTTCGAGGAAGCTGTGAGCAACGTTAGAGCCTCCGCGGTACTCGAGCTATCCGGGTGTCCGGGTGAGGTCCCGAAACCGAGGTAATAGACTTAAATCGGCTCTGATCCGCGCGATATTATAATAGCAGACCGCCGGAAACGCGATACCCAGCCTGAGAAGGCGTTTCACGCCGGCGATCCACACCCTGGCGAATTTGAATACGCTGATGACCATCGGTCTAGCGGCTAACCATAGGCTGCAGCTGTAACTCATGGTTTCGCCACGGTTGACACCTTTCTCGCTGATAATCGTGCGCGATCTAGCCTCCATACGTGCAGGCCGACGTCGATCCTGACGGCTTGGGACAAATCCGTTTTGCTACCCACTGATCTTGGACTCAATATCGGTGTTTGGGAATTTCTGGATCGCAACGTTTCCGTCCACATTCTCCGGGAAAAATTTTTTCCACAGACGTGACTTAGCGGCCCTCCGAGCGGAGATTGTACCCTTCAAAACGAGCACAGATCCATCGCCCTACGATTTTTTTCAACGAAGTTGCAAGCGTTGAAATGTGGGCCAATTTTCATCGAAGACTCGGTGACCCGTTTTCCAACGCTGACCGCGCACTTCTCACTCTAAATGGTATAACTCGGCAACAAAAAATCGTAGAACAATGTTTTCGGTCCCGTTGGAAAGCCGAAACTTCAATCTACGGATACACTTCGGTACGATCTGCTAAAAAAATTTTTCGATTCTTGCAGAGTCATTTGAATTGGAAATATTTACGAAAACGACCATTTTCACGCTATCAGGCGTGTATTTTCAGGTTCGGAAATTGTACGGAAACGTGTCTTGCGGGATTTGGAAGCGAGAAGTTCACTCTTCGGAACGAGCACAAGTGCATCGCGCTCCGATCATTTTCTGCAAAATTACATCAGCCTTAATGACCCCAACTTGAATAATTACTGTCCCCAGGAATTGAATCGGGTTCTCTTCGGGCCCGAAAATGGCCGATGCGAGTCGATAAGGCCCCGTCAGACGGTCCCAGGAACACGTCCAGAGGGTGGAAAGAGACTTCCGCGTGTCGAAAGCCGCGGAAGGACGTAAAAATGACGAGACACGAGAGGAGTCGACGAGGGGGAACCAGGTGAGACGGTGTTCCGCGACGGCTGAAGCGTGACGGGGGATGTAGAGGGGGAGGTAGGAGGGATGGGGGGTGGGGAGCGAGCCGACTAGGCCCCAGAGATAACGATCCCCTCGATCTGGATCGCAAAACGCATCCAGGGTCGTGAACGCACGCATGCACGCACGCGGTGTGTGCAAGACGCGGACGGAACGGAGGAGAACGAAAAGCTCGTGAAATGGAACGAGACGGAAGAGGAGATTTTTATCTGACCCCGGGCCTGGGTCGACATATGGGGCCGCTCGTGGGACCGAGTCGAGTCATTTGGCCCTCTCTCGCTGACTAATTAGCGAGCTTGCGTTTGCGTGAATCGAATTTTCGGGGCACAGACAGAGCGGCCAAGTTTTTCGGAATCGAGGTCCCCGACGTGGCACCCACGTGCCCGATGCTCTCACGATCCACCGGCGAAATGGTAACGGGCATTGTTTCGAGATATCGATCGTCGATCGCCGTCTACTAGCGCAGATTCGCATCCCACGATTAAGATACGGCTGATTAACACCGGGAATGCCAATTAAGGCGTCTCCCCTGCAAGATGAACTGGATAACATTTTTCTGCTTGTACTATGTATATATCGTAGATTAGAGGTTAGGAAGAGTACATCTGCAGAGTTTAAAAGTTGAATTTTTGGATTTTCAAATGGGTGGTTTATCGAAAAGTGTTTCGATGAGGTCTTTTTCTTCGCGACACTGTAACTTTGGATTGAGTGGATGGTGGTGCTTAAAAAAACTACCTTACACTCGTAAAACATGCGTGAACGTGTCAGCGAAGTTTCAGAATGATTGCTGCAACAGGTCTTTTTTTGCTCATTGCCAATGATGGCCGTCTATTTACACTGTCATAAGAGGCACTCGCAAGGTGACTGATTTTCATTCAAGCAGCGATAAAACGGAAACAAAAAATCGTAGGACCATGTTCTTGGTCTCGTTGGAAAGCTAAAACTTCAGTCTACGGATCCTATATGGTCTGAATAGCAGGAAAAATTTTTTCAAGTCTACAGAAATGTTCAAATTTACAAAATTCTGTTACTCTCGCGTCAGAGCGTTGTCTTCGCTTTCGGGGCTGCAGAATGAACGTTTTCGCTCGAAAAAATTACTACACCTTTCCAAGGCATGGGTTTCGGCTCGAAGTTTCGGAAAATTTTTCGATTTTCTTCGCGAGGAACGAGAGAGTCGCGATCGTAGGCGTAGTTTCGCGTCGCGGTAGGCGTAGTCGCGGGGCCCCGTTGCAACGCATACCGATGGGAGTAGGAACAAGAGGAAGAAGAAACTAGGAGGGAGGGGGGTCGCGGAGGGTCCGCGGAGGAATTATCGGGGTCTCTCGTTTGCCTACGGGGCCCGACGGACCCTCGCGGAGTAGCTAATGCAAGCGACCATTACTCGGATGGTGAACCAATGGAGAAGATCCCCACGCCCCCTTCGAACTTACTCCGCGCAGACCGCATGCAAATACGCGCGTGCAGGATGCACCCAAGGATAAGCCTCTTTCTCTCCTCTCCCCCCACCCTCTTCCTTCCTTCCTTCCTACCTTTCTTTCTTTCTTTCTTTCTTTCTTTCATTCGTTCCTCACCGACGAACAAATATTTATTCGCGCGAATCTACGAGACGGACTCCTGCAATCGGCCCCTGGATTTTCACCAGAGAAGAGAAATCCTCAATCTTGGACTCAATTTCACTTATTCTAACCATTCCGACCATTTAACTGTGCCCCTTTTATTCATTTCATTCATTTTAGTCGGTTCGAGTTTGGTTCGTGTTGGTTTCGTTAGCTGTTTCATTTATTTAAATAACGAAGGACCAGTGTATCCAGTTTACAATATTCCGTAGTCTGTTTCTGTAAGGAAAATATTTTTCCTGGCTGGCCCAGAAAGTTTTCTCCTCAAGAACAATCAGTTTTATCTGACTTGGCCCCTAGGATCGCGGAGGATGGACGTACCTATTGTGCCACTGGGTTGAAAAGAACCTGAACGCCATACTGAGGTGTTGACACGTAATACGAGTAGCAGAATATGAGGTACACAAACATTCCCAACCGAAAACTACACTGGATTGGGCCCGACAGGTATACGCAATACACGAGCTTAGCCCCTAGAATCGAGGAAGTCGAGCATACCCCTCGTGCACTCGAATCGCAGTGAACCTGCGTGCCATGCTAACGCATTACTACACACTTTGACTATTATGCAACAGTCCAAAGGATCCAACTCTTCCAATTACCGTCCACCTAGTCTGTGAAATCACCTTGGTACCATTTTCATTTCGAGATCATCTAGGAAATCAAGTTACACTTTCCCCGGGCGATCCGAGGGAAGGATCAAGGATCACTCTGGATCCCGACAGACACGGTGGACGATCCCGAGAGCACAAGGGCGATGGGAGGGCAGGGGAGGTTGCGGGGGGCTTCAATTTAAAAAAGTGAGACCTGACGCTGGTAAACAATGGCCAATGATAAATACGACGCATTCCCACAGCCCATTATAATCTTATTGTTGGACTTGTTTCTCGTGTGCAGGTGGCAGCAGCGAGTCACGAGACGGTACAGGGGGAGGGGCGCGAGAGGGCACCGGTTAGAGAGATATAAACGAGTACGGGGAACCGGGGAACCAGAACCAGAGGAAGAGAACCACCAACAAGACCCCGAACCTCTCTTCTCTCTCCCCGTGTCTTCTATCTTATTTGAACGTAGCTCCCCCCACCCCTTGGGCCCCTCTCTCGGGGCCCGTGTCCTCTCTCGGGGCCTCGTCGAGGGGGCACACAGATGCCACCGTAGAGATACTGATTATAAACTCCATTCCATTTGTAACGAGGTCCATCTATTTTGGCGCCCAACGCTCGTTGCGAGCCGGGACCTAGGTAGCGCCAGATTTTAATACGATATCCCCCGCATTATCATTCGTTTCGTAGCCCCCCTCGCAACCCTCCCACCCCCCTCTTTCTCTGAATGCTGAGAAATCGGGGGTGAGGATGGAACACGATAGCTGAGGTCTTCGAGGAACTGGGGAAAGTGGGGCACCATACCCCTTCTCGAGGGGAAAATTGGTGGTGGGAGTCCACGGGGAGATTGAACTTTGTGTATAGGGTGTACTGAGACTTGTTGCCTGGAGAAATTAGGCTGGGAGCCTCAGTGTTTAGCTGCTAGGACCTAAAGTTGGGGTTCAGGGAAAAATAGCACTTCAAGATAGAGGGGGTATATGGGAATTTTTTCCTGGGGTTCCGGTACATATATCGTGATGTGATTTGGTGGGTTTAATAGAGGGCACCTCTGTGCAGATCTCAGAATTTTTCCGTTGAGAAATATTAATAGTCGACGAAGTTATGGTCATTTAAGTGAAACCACTTGTAGTGTACGAAACCTTGATTCCGCATAGTAGAATGTTCCAGCTACTTTGAAAATTTTTTTCTGGAAAGATTCTGAAGGTACGTTGACCAGGTTTGTTGGGTTTGATAGAGCGTGCTTTCGTGCAGATCGTGTAATTTTTTCGTGCGAAAATATGAAAAATGACCAAAGTTATAATCGGTCCACTTCCACCCTCACCGGTCAAAATCTCGATCCATTTCCCTCGACATTTCTTTCACAGGATCGACCATTCTTTTCCAGGAACCCCGTGAACATTCTAACCATTTTTAATGAAATTTGAAGTAACGGTACCTGCAGAACCCCGAACGGAGTATATCCTTTCGCCCCATGGTTTCCTTTCGTGTTGTTTTTTTTTGTTTTCGAGGAAAAAGGAGACGAGGGGGTGAAACGAAGAGGGTGGAAACGCGTTTCCAAGGGAGCAGGGCCATTCGTTACGTTTCGAGGTCCGAGAGGACGGCTGGACGGACATATTTTTCGACGAGCTTGCGCACAAATCACCTGGAAGCCACCGTGAGGCGCGCAGGGGTCGTGAGAAACGTCCTCTCTCCTCGGTTTTTCTTCTTTTCCTTTTTCCCCCTGTGTGTCTGGTGCACGCGGGGGAGGGATGTCACCGCTCGCATTGTTTTAAGGCGGATTCCTAACGGGAGATCTGCCGCGCCGGCAGGTAGACGACGTTTACGAGCCAAGATCCCTCGTCGAGGACGAGGTCCTGGTCGTTAAAGCTCCCCCCGGCCCGGGGGGAGGTCTCTCAGGGAACGTTTAATTAAATTTCTCGGGTGTCGACTGCCTCGACGATCAAATGTTCGAGTGACGCCACGGAAGAAGCCAGCCGGGAAAATTGAGACGCGTACCAACCTTCTTCGCAAGCGAAAGTAATGTTCGCACATTTTTCCTTCGTCGAAAAAACCGCTCTTGCAGCTGGATATTTTTGTAATGTCTTTCTGCACACATATACCTAACACGTGTAAAATTTTAAACCGATCGAAGCAATAGGTTCGAAGCTATAGCGGTTTCTGTCTGGCCTATTTGTGACAGTGACAAATTCGTGAGACCCTAACTAGAGTAACTATAACTCCGACAACTACAAGAATTTTGTCACGAAAAAATTACAATGTGTACTCAAATGTATGCTCTTTCAAACCCGATAAACCTCGTTACCATAACTGCGCGATCTTCCGAGAAAATAATTCTCAAAACTGCAAAAAGATTGCGTTTCATAAGAAGTTCGTTAAGATTTCGTATCCCAGACGTGGCTTCAGGTTGGGAACTATAACTTTGCCAACTGTGAACAATTCTTCACGAAAAAATTACTAGATCTACTCAAAAGTATACTCTATCGCGTCCAACAAACCTCGTCGCGACACCTTTACAATCTAGCCAGATAAAAATTCTGAAATTCGTCCTACGATGAAGCGACAAATTAACATATTCAGAAAATTCACGCACGAAGCAAAACCTCGACCTTTTCAACTCTCATAATTTCCGATACACCTCGAAGATTCCTGCGCCTACGTATTTCAGAGGGTCCGTGGAAATATAATACGTGGAGGAATCCCGTTGTTGGTCCCTGGAAAAGCGATACTCCCTCGAAGGAGACGGCGAATCCGAACGGCAGAAAAGCGGGAAAAGAGAGGGGGCGAGTCGGGAGGAGGGAAAGGGAGGGAGAAAGTGAAACAAAAGGTGTTGTCAGGCGTTAAGGTCGAGAAGTCCTGGTTTCACCTAAATCTTCCTGACGTTTTCCCGAAGAAACACGCCGCGAAATCCCAGGTAAAATCCCGTTTCGTCACGAGGGGGCCCCTTTCGGACGAGAAAATAAAGTTTCCACTTTACACGAGCGGCCCCGAATCGTGGCAGGTATATTGCTCGAACTTCGCCCGGGCACACCCCGTATAATTGGTCGATGAAGATTCCGGAGATTACCGGCGGAATATTAATCTCTGGACCAACCAGACGTTTTCGGCTACCGAAACTCCGCGCTGGCCTGTCCGACATTCCTGACCGCGCGTCCGAGAGGGAGGACACGTTTTTCCATCGACCGTCGAACAGGCTAACTGTTCGAAGGATAACGGAGCTGTCCACAGAACGCAGATCGAGGCTCTATTGTTTCCAGTCAGGACAAAACGATTACGTACACCCACGATCGACATTCGAGACCCAGATGAAAAATCGAGCACGTTCAGCTGGGTGTAACTTTGTCAAAAATAACTTATCGATGAACCACTTAGATCCATTTTAACGGGCACATTTTCCGCTTCCGCTACACTCAAGTCACCTTTTCTACAATTTTTTTACACCGAGATGTGAGCAGAAAAGTGAAAATGGTCATGTCGAAGAAATTCTTCAGATTCAATCCCCTCCACGCAGTTTGAAAAATTTTTTTCTCTACTGCAACTGCGCCGTCTCTATAGACCGAAGTCTTCGCTTTCGAACGAGACCAAAAACATGGGCGTACGATTTTTTTTCACCGTTCTATGACAGTTTGAATGAGAAAGGTCACGTCGGCGGGTTGGTCGGGTCACAAAAATAGAAGGTAGTTATAAAAATGTGTAAATTCAAAAAAAAGTGTCGCCTGTTATGGCAACAGGGATTACCGGTGCTCGATTGGCAATGGTTCTGTCGAACGTTAGCCCAATAAAGACGGCATAACAACAATCCCCCGTCGGACAATACCGTTTGTTTCTCGTGGCCGGATCCACATTGAATTGCGTGTGGTCAATTATATTATGTTAAGTAGAGCAGCGCGTATGCGTGGCCCGTGACGTATCGCTGGTAAGGATCGGTCGTGGTCGAGAGAGACCGGTGGCCCATTCCCCTGCCTCTCTAATAACGCATTGTGCCCATCGCGTGGCATATTAGGTTTATGCTAATACCTCACTACCGAGGATCCACCGATCGAGTATCTCTGATTCGAATCGCGCGCTTCGGCCCGCGTGGGCAGCTTCTAATCGGCCGAATCTACTCGGCCGCTAAATTAATCGAAAATTAAAACCCTCCTGTCGTTGAAATTCAACCAAAAATTCACGCGGAATGTCGACGCGCGAGCGCAGCGTGCACTATGCACATATTCCACTTTTCGCTCGAACCGTCATAAAATGGTAACGAAAAATCGCACGGCCACGATTCTGGTCTCGTTGGAAAGCTAAAACTTCATTTTCTAGGACTACTGTGGTCTCGATTGCGAGAAAAATTTTTTGAACTCTAGAGCCGATTGAGTTTAAAAATTGAATTTTGTGCGTATCTTCTGGTAAAAAATTTTTCGGGAGAGGTAACTAGGGGATCTCGAAAGCGCAGGTTTCACCCTTTAAAATAAGCCTAGTGGGATGGTCCTACGATTTTTTTTCACGGAGTTACGATAATTTGAATGTCGACTGATACTGAAAGTATAGTGTACCCTCAGGTATGCTGACATCGTTGGCACTCTTTTCGCTCAGAGTGGTATAAAACGGCAACAAAAAATCGTAAAACAATTGTTGAGGTCTCGTTGGAGAGCTAAAACATCACTCTTTAAATTCTACTTGGTCTAAATTCTGCAAAAAATTTTTTTAATTCCTGAGAAAAATTGGAATTCGAAGAATGTTTGAAAATTACCATTGTCACGTTATTCAGCGTAATTTCGAGGAAAAAATTCTGAAATAAATGAAATTGCGGGACTTAAAAGCGCAGTGATCACTCTTTAAAACGAGCCTAGGTACGTGGCTCTCCGATCATTTTTGGCAATTCTGCACACAACAAAATTGCAGCATAAGGTGCCTTTTGTTTCACGACGAATGTCCGTATCCCTCGAAGACGGTTTACTTTCGATTTCCATGAACCGACGACACTTCAAAAGAGTCGGGACCGCGTGAAAATCGCGGCAGGCGATTGGAGGGGAGTCGGAGGACCCGGGATTCCGCGACGGAGGACTCGGAGGCATCGTCGGGAATGATAATGAGAGATTGGCTTGGCTTGATAATCGGCGCGGCGCGTCTCTCGCTTCGGGCCCGGGTGTGGGTGTGAGCGGGCCGTGGCTTTTTAACGCTTCTCACAGACCAGCGAGACGAACGAGACGAGCTGCCGGACCCCCCGGCGCGTTAACGGAACCCGATTGTGCGTCAGCCCGAAGAATACGCACCGCGAGGAGGATCGAGAAGCAACGTGCATCCTCGAAATCGTGGTGCCTTCGCATAACGCGCGATCGAACGACGTTCTATTATCCTCCAACGTCCGACCATCCAATACCCAATATCCTATTGAACAACGTGCAACAATTTTTAAACATGGAAACTGTCCAATAATATCCATTTCAAATTATCGAGTGTTATACGATATTCAAACGACTGTGCAGAAATTAAAACAAATTTTTCCTACGCGAAACTAATCTGGATTTGAAGAACCAAGTCTTAGCTTTCCAATGAGACCAAGAAAAGTGATCTACGATCTTATTTGGCGGATCTATAGCAGTTTAAATGAAAAGTGATACTAGATTAATGGAGCATTTCGGTCGTTATCGATAATTAAATTATTGTAACTTTTTGAGAAAAAATCGCACGGAAATGTGCCTGGGCTTATTTTGAAGGGTGAAATCTGTGCTTTCGAGGTCCGTAAGGTATTTGTTCCTGGAATCATTTTACTCTAAGTTGTACGCGGTAGAGTGAAAATAATAGTTTTCCGAAAATTTCTCGAATTCCATCGTCTCTACGGAACGTAAAAAATTATTTTCTTCACGGAGACCACATTGTATTGAAACATTGAAGTTTTCGCTGTCCAAAGAGACCAGAAACACGGTGGTACGATTTTTTGTTGCCGTTTTATCGCACTTTGAAGAAACAGTGTGCCTCCACTATTTGCTTATTTTCAAGTAGAAAACTCGGCCATTTTCCGGGAAGAGGAACATTTGAAAAAAAAAAAGAAAAAATAGTGCGGGCGGTTAACGAGTGGTCTGTTTGGCTCGCGTGCGCTCGTCAAACGGCGAGATGGGTATAGTAATTGAATTTACGACGATTAGCCGCACACGTGGGTCCGATTCCGCGGACGATCGATTCCTCGATTCACGGCCCCGACCGGTGGTAGCGGCACGTTATCGAGGATAATGTGTCCCGACTAATTTAGAGACGTCTCTCTGTTGGTCCCGGCCCTCGGTGGATCCTGTATACCTGCAGATGGCATTCTGACTGCCGTCCAGTCTCCTTCTGTCTCGTTCGTTCTGCGTTTGGTGGGGCCCCACGCTAACGAGGTCCTGCCACGGACCCGAAGGACACGGGACCACGGCCTGTCAATTAAGGACACGGCTCTACCGGGCCACATTTCTGCCTCTCTGACTCCTCTCGCTGACTCCTCTCCCTCTCTTTTTCTCTGTACCCCGACATTCCCTGCGTTCGACTCCAAGCGAATCTCTCTTCTTCTTCTTCTTCTTCTTCTTCTTCTTCTACTACTACTACTTCTTCTTCTTCTTACTCGTCCCCTCGCATCCCTTCCTCGTCCTCCTCGTTCCTTCTTGGTCCGCTCTTGTTGTCAGCCCTGCCGGACTCCGGCTTGATGTATGCAGCGACAGTAATAAGGGAAAGAGCGTTCGCCAACAGGGCACAAGGTGCAATCAATCGGGAAAACGAGCCGTCACCGACGGAAAGCTCGATTACTCACCCCCTTAGCTTCAATTGCAACCTCGTAGATTATCGTGTCGAGCCCTGAACACGGATCCCTTCGTGGGGAAATGGTGTGGAGAGAAATCGAGATCCTGGGAATTGCTGGCGCATCCGAAATTTTTTCGTGATCCTTGTGGACACCTAGATTCGTGGATTGTTGGACTCCTCCTCCTTTGGACTCCTCATCGAACCTTTCATCGACCCCTGAACTTTGGATCTTTGGATATTTGTGACTTTGGATACCTGAACCTTTGGATACTTAGACCATGGGACCTTTGATCCTCTGAAACTCTGGGTACCCCGATCGTTGGACCTTTAGACCTCTGAGCCTTTGGATTTTTGAATATTTGGACCTTTGGATGCCTGTACCTTTGGATACTTAGACCATTGGAGTTTTGGTCCTCTGAAACTTTGGGTTTCTCGATATTTGGTCCTTTGGGCCTCTGAGCCTTTGGGTCTTTGGATATTTGGAGCTCTGGACACCTGAACCTTTGGATATTTGGAGCTTCGGATATGTGAATCTTTGGATACTTAGACCATTGGACCTTTGGTCCTCTGAAACTCTGGTTCTCTTGATATTTGGACCTCTGAACCTTTGGATATTTGGATTTTTGAACCTTTAGGCCGCTGAACCTTTGGATATTGGGATTTCTGGTCCCCTGAACCTTTGGATATTTGAACCATCGATCCATTGGTCCCCTGAACCTTTGGATATTAGGATTTTTAAACCATTAGACCGCTGAACCTTTGGATATTGGGATTTCTGGTCCCCTGAACCTTTGGATGTTTGGACCATTGATCCTTTGGTCCTCTGAATCTTTGGATATTTGGAGCAGTGAACGTGCGGTTCTTTGTTTTGGAACCATGCATGTTAGCCGACTTCTCCAACATTAGCGATGATTATGCACTTAAAAGAAAATTAAGGGTCTTTCCGAGCGCAGCGTCAGGATGCAACAGCTCCGCGTCGCGAGTGGCTGCGCCTATTCACCCACACGCGTGCACCGTGAGGCACGGGTGTATAATACGCAGCGTGGAATGCGGCGAGCACTTAGCCGAAGTGAACATTGCCGCATAGCTCCGGTTGTTCTTGCGATGATCGCTCAGCGGTCTAATTACAGGCCGATTACTGAATCAACACCTGCTTCCCTGAAGGCCAATGACGCCGTCGGTTCCCATAGTCGGCGCTGAAAATGCACGCGACGAATCGCTCGGAACGCCTGGGCCCCGAAACCGGAAGCCGTCGACGACTTACGATTTGACGTCCGCTAATTACTTCGCGACGACGCGGTACCAGGCCTCCCTTCTTCTTTTGCAATCCGAGCGTCGGCGCGCCGTGCCCCGCCGTGCCCCGCCGGTTTGATAAATATTTTATAAGATTCGATACACAATGGTCGCTTTCTTCGGCTGCGTGCTTCCGTGGGAGAGGCGTTATTGTTCTTTTTGAGGGAATCGTGGAAGCAACGCTGCGAGCAGAGCGACGGTAGCCGCCGCAGCGTATTCCGGAGAACGTGTCCTGTCCAATATATTACAATTTGTCCGGGAAACATTGGCGTCCCTCGACGCCCCCCGCGGCGACGGACCTCCTGCTCACGGCCCTGGCTTTTCGTGTTCCCACGCGTGTGCTGGAACCGTTCAAATGAAAAAAGGAAC
>CM052135.1:967015-1041153 GCA_028454255.1 Halictus ligatus
AATCGTTCGTACAGATTCCAAAAAATTTTTCTAGCAATTCAGACCAAATCAGTTCCAAAGACTGAAGATTTCTCTTTCCAACGAGCCCAAAATCATGACTCTACGATTTTTTCTCTGCGTTTTACAGCACTTTTACAGAAAAGTGCGCCTCCAACACTGGAATCGGTCTATGATCACAACCCACAGGTGAATATTCATATTCAACCTTTTGTAACTTTTTGAAAAAACATCGCTCGGAAATGTTTTTGGGCTCATTTTGAAGCGTGAAATCTGCGCTTTCGAGATCCATAAGTTATTTTTCTTGACGGTGATTTTCTAAAGGACAGCGAACAAAAACGTAAAAATGGTACTTTTTTGAGACTTTTTCAAATTCAATCGTTCGTACAGACTCCAAAAAATTTTTCTGGCAATTCAGACCAAATCAGTTCCAAAGACTGAAGATTTCGCTTTCCAACGAGCTCAAAATCATGACTCTACGATTTTTTCTCTGCATTTTACAGCACTTTTACAGAAAAGCGTGTCGAAAAACACTCCGGCAAACTGAATCACCAGTTTCGGAGACGATTTTCTTACTGAAGAGTCTCCGATCGAGCATTCGGTCCACGGCACGTCGCGATCAAGCTGTCCGTCGATCCAGCAACCCGTTGAACGATCAAAAGAACCGAGCACGGTTTCCTGCGGGACCGCTTCCACCAAAAATGCTGCAGGAACTCGGGCCTCGTCGAAGATCGCCCTTAAATCAGGTCCAAATCCTATCTTCGGATCAACGTAGTAACCGAATACCTTGGTACATCTCTCCAAGAGGACAGCACTAAGCTCGCGCGTTTTATTAGGTGGCCGGGGCCATCGAATTAGCATGCATTGTTGCTTTCGAAACGGCCGGGATAACGGGCTAACCGCGCGTGAAATTTCGCCGGTCGATTTGCATTTCCCTCGTCATCGGCCGGTGTGCAGCCTCGAAGAAGATGATGACGAAGGAAGGAAGAACGGTAAGAGAGAGAGAGAGAGAGGTGGTGGTGGGGGGACGAGGAAGAGAGGAGAAGATAATTGTCGAGCGAGGCTAATGGAGTTCGGGAAAAATGAGCCGACTCTCACCAGGTGGGTCCGCTTTAAATGCATCAAATCGTTGCTAAGTGAGGTCGAGACGCGCGCGACCAGGTGAGAGATGACCTACCTGCTGCACCCCATCTTCCCCCCCTTCCTCTGTCGGAGGGCGTGGGCCGGTTAATTATTATATTGGCCATTAACCGGACGATTTTTCATCTTCGAAGCCCCGGGTGAAACCGCGGCGATGTCGGGATTAGGATCGCGAGAGACGACAGCGAGAAGCGAGAGCACGCGTCCACGTTTTTCCCCCCGGTTCCTGGACACGAAGACTGTCCAGGTTTGTCGAAGATATCGGGGACCAGTGGAAGGTGAGTCCCAACGAATACCGGGCCCCCTGGACCCGGTCTAATCTTAACGGCTCGTGTCCAGCCGATTAAGGCTTGTTTACAATCAACGGGACCAGCGGCCGGAATGTCCCCGCTGAAGGACTTCGGGGACACATCGAGAGTGGCGACAAGGTGGGGTCTGTGGAAAGATTTGACAAGCTGCGGAGAGGTTCTAGGCGATCCTGGAGTCTGTTAGAAATCACGGAAATTTAAGGGAACCTGTGGAAATTTATACTCACCGCCAATGTTGAAAGACAAGCGAATCTTGCATGAGACATTGCTGGTATTGAAAGTGGTGTAACTTTCTGAAAAATCGTCGGAGCGTGATCAAACTAGGCTCATTTTGAAGGGTGAACATTGCGCTTTCGGAACATCTAAGCTGCTTTATCTTTCGACTTTTTTACCAAGAGATGTGGGCGAAAAAGTAAAAATGGACATTCTGGAGGAATTCTTCAACTTTAAGCAACCGTACGGGATTCAAAAAATTTTTCTCGTAACTCAGACTGAAATGTGCTCGAAGATGGAAGCCTCCGCTTTCCAACGAGCCCAGAAAAATTGCTCTGCGATTTTTTGTTACCGTTTTATGGCACATTGAGTGGAAAGTGTATCCTCGAACGTTGCATCCCATTATTCGAACATTGCGAAGTCGATAAGGGCTCGCCGAGGGCACGGAAGTCCAGGGACCGACAACTCCGAAATTCCTTCGTCCAAAAAGACATCGATCAATCTCCGCGCGCCTGCGTTGTCGATCGTGGATCGCGCGCGGGCCGCGCTTGTAATTGTCCGCCTCGTTTCCTCCTCTTTTCCCCGGGTGTGCACGGCGTGCCCGCGCGTTAATGCATCAGAAAAGAACGCTAATTCGTGCCCGGTTCTTTTCTGTCTGTTTTTTCCTGCGGTTTCGAACGCTAGATACCATCTGGAAACTGATTAATGGAAACGATGCGAGTGCCGCGGGGTTCCGCGATTATACAGTACGCTCCAGCTCCGTGCGCCGCGTGTGTGTGCGCGCGCGCGCGCGCGCTTGTCCATGGAGAACACGAACACCAGAGCAGGCCCGGTGTCTGAGCCCGGGCTTTTTACAAACAACTTTACATGCAACCTCGAGCCGAGGCGAGCGCGCGTAGCCTGGCCATTTAAGCCAGACACGCGATTCGCTGGATAGCTAAGAACTAATTCCGGGTGTAAGTGGGTGAGAGAGCTCGTTTGGAATCTTGCCCGAAAATGCCGGGAGCTTTCGGATCGATCACGATGTTTTACGAGCGATTAAGCGCTATCCCGGTTGGCCGCGATCCCAGATCTACCCGGACTCGGACGCCGCGAAACTTTCGATTAAACTTGGATGCAGCGAGGGATGCACCGTTCCCATACGCCTGACGAGGGGCCAACCGCGATGGGAACACCTCTGCTGAAACTCTACGCGATCCACATAAGCACCTACTAATCGGGGAAATTCGTTAGGAGACTCTTCAACCGATTTTTATGTGGATCAATCAGCATCGCGGTCAGATTTCCGTGCGATTACCTCTGTAGGCGTTGTGTTCGATAGTCTAGATGCCGATTCAGTTGATTTTTAAGCGTGAAGAATGATAGGGTAGTTTTGGGAAGGGTGTCTTGTTCAGGAGATATAGGCTAGACATCGATTTACGCGTGGTTGCTTTCGTGGGAGTTGTAGTTGATAGTCTAGATGCTGATGGCGTTGATTTTGGAGTCGGGGAAATGATAGGGTACCTTGGAAAAGGATTTTGAGTTTAGGACATGATGGTTAGACATAGATTTGCGTTGAGTTTTGTCGTTCTAATTGGGATTTCTGGGTGTTGTAGTGGTTAGGAACGAGACTGAGGGGTGCAGAGGGAAGATAAGGTGCCCTTTGAGTCGTTGTGCGACTTTGAACTGGTCTGGATTCTTCCAGAGGGGATTCGTGTTGGGGTGTCGATAAAGTATCGATAAGTTGTTACGGTGATTTGCCGAGTATTTACGAAATGGGGATCCTGGAGTATAGCTAATCCGTAATACATCAGCAGACACGAGTTGGCAGATCCGCAAGAACCTTCGTCAGAAAGTTGGAAGTCTTCAAAAATCCTATCGTTAGGGGCTTCCACGGAAACCGTAGCCCCGCAGACCCTGGTCTCAGGACGGAAGGGACGCAAGAGCCCTGCTCGAGAGCCAAAGCAACCCCAGGACCACTGCTGGTACCAGGTTAACTCGTTCTCCACCGGGGCCAGGGGCTCGTGGCTCGCGCGAGGGCCGGTCAAGTTATATTTTATGGTGGTTGCGCGATGTTTCTGGAGGGAGGTCGGTCGGTCTGGCGATGGTGGAAGGCGAAGAGGAGTAGGCAGAGCAAAGAGAGTAGCAAGAAAGCAGGCTCGGAGGAGGGCAGACACACAAGGCAGCCAGGCAGCCAGACAGGCCAGCAGGCAGGAAAGGCAAGCAAGCAAGCAAGCAACCAAGCAAGCAGGCCGCCGCGCCGCGCGGTTTATTATTTCGTCTGTTGGGAAGCAGGCTTGTTAGCGAGACCGGGGGCCAATGGGAGGCGTGCTCCCATGGACGCCCAGGCCGATGCTCGACCAATCGAGCGGCCTCGCGCCGAGAACATGCTACATCGCGTGTCGGCGAGCACCTCCCCTCGGGATTCGCGCGCGTCGCCCGTCTCCTCGCGCCGTGTTTCCCTCCGTGGAAACCTTTTACGCAACCTTTCTCTCCTCCTTCCCTGGGGCAGCTCTCTCACGCTCCCTCTCTCTCTCTCTTCCCCTGCCCGCCCCCCTCTCCACGCCCCTCTCCGCGCTCCACCACGCCCCTCCCCCCGCCCTCCCACCCGCTCCGAGCCCGTGTGTTTCTCAGTCCGTCTGTCTGTCTGTCTGTCTGCCTCAGCTCGACCGAGCTGTGTGCGTGTCTCGCGAGCCGCGCCGCGCCGCTTTGTTTTGCTCGCGATACTCAAAGGCCTGCGGAGCCCTCTCCCGCTGCGCTTCGACCTCTCTCTCTCTCTCTCTATTCTCTCTCTGTCGTCCTCTTTTTAGGTGTTCCCTCCTCTTCTCTTCTTCTTCTTCTTCTTCGTTGTTGTTTGTTGTCTTCTTTCTTCTGATTCCGCTTCTTCCGAGTCTCTTCGTCTTCTTCTTCGTCTTCTCTTCTTCTTATTCTTCTTTTCGACGGTGGCGGAGAATGGTCTCCTCCTCGTTTTTCCCTCGTTTTTACCCGGCGTCTACGGAGCGAGAAACTCCGACAGCATGAGCGGGCGCACACTTGTTCGCACTTATCGGCCGAGCCCGACCGTGCACGTAGACCCTCTAACGAGCACGCACCCCCAAGTTATCGGGAACCGAGGGGGTTTAACGAGGAGGGTGCTGGAGATGAACCTGGAGCTCGTCTGTTTCGGGTTTTAGGCGGTGCACTGCCAATCTTTTGTCGAGCTTGCGGGGAACGGAAAATAGGGTCTGTTTTAGGTCGACGTTGAACGATGGAAAATTTTTTGGCAACTGGCACAGAGTCTTTTACCTTAAAAACGTGTTGAGTATCTTACAGCGTCCAATTGAACCGTCCAGCGGAAGTCGCGTTCCGCTTTCGATCGCGACTCCGTTAAGCAGCTGATTCTCTGCATATCTTGGATTACTCGTTCACGATTTTAATGTATCAATTTACGTGCAGAACTCGCCTTGAGATTGCACGGAACGTTCCATTTTTCTGCAACGTTTCTGCACCCGAACAGTTGCAGCAGTTCAGACGGTTCTGATTCGATCTCGACCGGGCGCTTCGTTGAGCAGATTGTGCGCGCGTCTTTTAGCAGAAAAAAGAACTTCCTTCGCCGTCCAATTTAACCGCAGAACAGAACGGACTTTCTTCTCAGAGACGACTAGAAACTGCGCGTTCCGTTAGAGGAGAAATGTAAAATTGATGAGCAACGGAGAAAGAATAACACCGGTACCGGCGAGTTTCTCTGGATAGTCGAGCGAGTCGTCGAGAAGATTAAAACCATCCACGGCTAGCCGTGTTTCACGGGGAAGATCTCGATCGAAATCGGGAGGACCGTTGAACGATCAGCTCGAGGATCCGAAAGACCGCTGTCTAAATTTCGGGAGAGTTAGACAGCCGCGGCAGTTAGGCTCGGGCGAAAAAGCGCGAGAGGCTCGTTCCCGTCCGGCGAATATTTGAAATGTTAATCGCGACGGGTCCGCTTCGTGAATGGCTTCCGAGATCGGGGGAAACGATTCCCTGAATCGGTTGACACCTCGCGTGATGTACGGGCGCACATTGAGTACTTGTTAATTCAGGGACGGCAGTTCCTGTAGGATGCCAATGGTTAATGGCTGTACATTTTGAATAACGTCTTCACACCTTCCAGCGCCAGGCGGAGGAGAGATACTGTACGCACGCATGTGTATGTATACCTGCGCTTGGGAAACGGACGGCCGCCTGTCGCCGGATTTATTCCGTTTCCAGGCGTCGTTGTCGGCGGTTTCTTTTCTTTCCGGTGGAACGGTCGGCCGACGCAGCTCCGCGCGCTATACCATCCGAGAAGATAGTGTCCGGCCGCGAGACGATCTGCCCCGGCGTGCGTCGCTCCAGTTCGCGAACACCAGCGTTCGATAGAACCGAGACGATCGCAGAAAATTGCGAATCCGAAGGGTCACTGAATCTTCCAACCAAAAATTCCCGATCTTTCAAGCACCGTAACTTTGTCGAAAAAAATCGCACGACCGTCTGTCCACGCTCGTTTTCAAGCGCGAAATTTGCGCTTTCGAATGCTCCAAGTTACTTCTTGCTAGCACTTCCTTCCTCTAAAATGCACGCGGAAACGTGAAAATGCTCACTTTTTGGTCATTTTGCGAATTCGAATGCCTCTGCAGGGATCAAAAAATTTTTTCCCGGAATGAAACTAATGTAGATTTGAAGACTGCAGTCTTGGCTTCACGACGAGCACAAAAAAATGAAGCTACGATTTTTTTAAGCCATTTTATCGCACTTTAAGTGAAAAGTGAACCAGTGCTGGGACAACTCGAGAATCATTAGGTCTTCGGTAATGGTCAATATTTAAACTATTGTAAATGTCAGGAAAAAAATCGTAGGACGACGGGACTAGGCTTATTTTAAAGCTTGCACCTTGCGCATTTACCTCCCATAAGTTATTTTTACCAGAAAAATTTTTACAGTAATTAACACACGCGAAAGCAAAAATCACTATTTTTGATATTTTCACAAATTCGGACTTCACTGTAATGTTTACAAATTTTTCTTCGCCACCGAGACCACCTAGGATTCGAAGATTAAAGTCCTCGCTTTTAAACGAGCCCTAAAAAATGTATCTAGGATTTTTTGTTACCATTTTATCGCCCTTTGAATGAAAAGTGTGCCACTGGACGCGAAACTTAGACACCTTCGGTATCACAATTTTCATTCAACGTGGGATAAAACGGCAAGAAAAAATCGTAGATCAACTCTTGACCGCTCGTTTCAAAGCGAAATCTTCAATCTTGATGTCCCTTGTAGTTTCAGTCCAAAAAAAAATTTATTAGATCCCGTATAAAAATTTGAATTTGCAAAGATGTGCAGACAACGACCATGTTACTATCCTGCTCGCCCCGTACGCTGAGGGCGTCTCAAAGAAAAAAAGCTTACAGCTGTTTGAAGCAGAGAATGTACCGTTTCTAATGAACTTAGGTTGATTGTCGTGCGATTTTTTTCGTGCGAAGTTACAATAGTTCGTGTCCGGAGAATTTTTCGGCCAAGATCGAACGACCCTTTGCCTTCGATTCCGCTTTCTAGTATTTGATTTCCAAAGTTATGCGCGAGTTTCGAGGTGAAATCGACCATTTATTGTTTACCGATGGCAATGTAATAATAGTTCAGCCGTCGCTGGATTTTTCGTTGGCTCACGGTCGTTAGATTTCTCTGACCGCCGTTCGCCGCGTCGAGATTCTGATCTAGAATGTCGAGCGTCGTTAGGAGCGCTCGAGGGCTTGCTCGTTTTCTGTACTGCGGGACGAGCAGCACGAGGATTTCCTTAATTCCATCAGGTTTCAACACCGTGACTTATTCGACTCCGCGAACTATAAATTTTTTGGAATACCGGAGAGACCGCGTGCCGGTGTCGCAACCCGTTCGAGCGTCGAAATTTCGTCGAACGCCGGCCACGCGGATGGAAACGTTCGGTGAAACTGATCGTCCTTGGTCAATTAACCCCCTCGGTGCTCGTACGCCGAACGCCCAGAGCCTGTCGTCGAATTAATATATTCGCACGAAACTCGAACGAAACTCCTAATTAAAATATACTACCTGACGTGTCTCGAAATATGCCAGAAAAACACTATTATTCATTCGGAGAAACATTGAAGACTACTCTTCCGCTTTTCGAAGCCAATCCCTCTGTCCGTTGCGTCGACAAATATTCTCAAACATGTTCAAACTCGGTCAAACTGAGGACCCCATCGAAACGCGATGAGACAAATGATCGGAACGATCGAAGGATCAAACTTTTTCGTTTCTCGGGTGCCGAAATCGACCGAAAAGCAAAGCTCTGCGGCGAAGGAGAGGGGGAAGCGAGGTTCGATCAAGATGCCCAGACGTATTCGAACGTTATCAGGTGATAGGCTGAAGGATCGTCGGCGCGCTATGACATAATGCGCGCGTCAGGCCGCATACTGATGCGCGCTGCGCATCGTTTCCGAAATCCTGGTCCCCCATGGAAATCCGAGTCCCTACGTGAGCCGGTTGCGCGATCCGGCCATCTTCCGTTCTCTCGAAAATTTCCCTCAAAACAGGGTCCTCGTCGCCGAGGCACGAAGAAACGCGTTTGGGCAGATGATTTCCTTGGAATTATGTTAATCCCGTTCCGGGAACCAGAGGATCCGACCTCGTTGGGCCTGATCGGACACCGCGGAACGAGGTCGGGCCCCCCGGGTCAGGGAAAAACGATTCGTGCGGCACCCGTGGGCGATTTTCCACGCCCAGAGTTTCCGCGTTTCCAGGTGAAAAATGCGGCGAGCGCGTCGCGTGACGACAAGCTGTGAGAACGAGACACAGGCCGACGAATTAATGGGCTTATTCTTTTATTCAGTGGCACGGCGTACACCTCCTCGCCCGCTTCGCCAGCTCGCTTGCTCGCTCGCTCGCTCGCTCGCGTTTATTTTATTTCATTTTATAGGGACGGACGGCCGGCCGGCCGGCCGGCGTGAAACGATCGAGGATCGCGATACCGGCCCGGGAACGTTCGTTAATGTCGCGTTACTCGCGCCATGTTTCGCCGACTCGTACCCCGCCGCTACCCCCGCGCTGCCACCAAGAGACACGGCGCAATTAGAAAATTAGAGATTCCCTTTCTGCGCCCTGAGTTTTCGCGACGCAATTTTCCCGGTACTGTACCGTGTCTTTCGAAATTTATTGACAGAGAACACAATGTCGAATCGAAAAGATTTTTACGGGAGATTATCGTCCACTTCTCTGGCAGTACGACGGTATTTTTTGTTTTATCCCAGTGCGCAAAATGCCGGAATTATGATCAATTTGTTACACCCCGTTTCTTTAACAGAGTCCGCTGACGGTGAGCTTGGGACTTCCGGGCTCAGTTCTCACTAAAAGTGCGATAAAACGGCGAAAAAAAATCGTAGGACAATTTTTCTGCAGTGGTTAGAAAGCGAAAAATTCACTCTTCGACACCGTGTCAATCTCAGTCCTGAGAAAAATTTTTTAAACCCCACACGATCGGTCGAATTACGAAAAGCTAGAAAAACTCACTATTTTTGCATTGCTAGCCGAGTTTAGGAACAAAAATTTTTTAACAGAAGATCCGTTAAAGGGTTCGAAAGCACGCGGTTCAAGCTTTAAAATGCGCCTAGGCACGTCGTCCTCCGATTTTTTTTCACCGAGTAACAGTAGATTGAGTGCGCGCGATTTTGCGTCTAAGAAGAGTGGCTGGTTCGTTGCGATTGAAATACAGTCTTTGAAATACAGTTTCTGTGAAGTCGGCAGAAGTACCGTACGAAGTGATGATCAGAAGAGGACAGAGGATCGTTGGAACCGGGTGTTTCGAGAATAAAGGGGGCCGCGCTGTCGAAAAAGCAGCCGGTTACGCGAATCCGCGGTGTAATTGACCAAGGCTTATTGAAATGTACGGCGTCGCGTGGACGACACTCTCCCAGGACCCCGGCGTGCATGATTTCACGGTGAAAAGTAATGGAATTCCGGTCACACCGCGGGGCTAGGAGATTTTTATCGGGTCCCGTGACGCCTCGGCACCTCCGCTCCTCACGTATGTGTCCTCTTTACCTCTCTGTCCCTCTATCGCCCTCTCCCGAGCTGGCATAGTCTTCTCTTGTCGCGCAGCATCAACGCAGAAAACTTTCCTCGACATTTCGGCTCCGTTAGAATTTCGGGGAAACCACGGAATCAAATGTTTCGGGCACGAGCCACAGCCGTCAGAATCACCAGCGACTTGTTTCGACACCCTCCGACAGGTTTCCGAAGCTGACATTGTTCACACTGAATGTAGTGTAACTTTTTCAAAAATGATCGCACGGCGATGTACCTGGGCTCATATCGAAGGGTAAAGTCTGCTCTTTGAAACGTCCTAGGTCATTTTTCGATAGGCCTTTGTTACTCCACGATACGGGCGAAATTGTTGAAATTATCCTTTTCTCGAGATTCTGCGAATTCGATCGTCTCTGTGGAATTCAAAAAATTTTTCTCGCTAGTCAAACTACCTGGGGTGTGAGGGCTGATGTCTCCTCTTTCCAACGAGCCCAAATAGATTGAAGTACGATTTTTTCTCGCCGAGTTATTCCACTTTGACAACGAACAGAGGATTGTCCCTTGTCGGCCGGCGGATTTTTCAGATGTTTCGTGTCGCGCGACACGCAACGGCCTCGTCCACGCTCCGATTGGCTTGGTCTTGCCGTCGGACGATTTATTTCGTCGCGGAGCCGGGGAATAGTCGGGCCCAGGAATGCCGGACGGGCTCGGACATCGGTGCCTCGAATCTAGACACGATGGGACTCGCAACAGCTGCTGACTAACGGTAGTCCGTCGGCCGAGAAATAAATTACTTGATCGATGACAAACGCGTTTACCCGAGCCACCCTTCGCGTGGAAAAGTCTGGCTTGCTGTTCGATGCCACCGAAAACAATGGTTGTTTCGTTGGATCTTCGAGAAACGAGCTTCGGTGGGCGTGGTTTCGGTACCGGGGTTCGATGTGGGCGTGGCTTCTCGGCTCCCGCGACGCCCCGCGGAGCAACTCCTCTCGATAAACGCAAGTAAACGAAAATAGCGATACGCGCGTGTTGGAGAGGTAAACGACGCAATACAGGACGCGTCAATTCAGAGTCAAGCCGAGAGCCGGCGAGAGAGGAGCGAGAGACATTTTAAACGCGTCGCTTCTCGGCGGCAGCGGTGGAAACGGACTCCGAGCGGATTCCAGTCCGAGAAACAATGTAATATACGTGGTGTGTAGGTACGCGGGAGATCGCGCGGAACAATGCAGCCAGTTGTCAGGGGGCGGAGGTTCGTACGCAGCTGAAATGAGAGAGAGAGAGAGAGGGAGGAAGAGAGACGGGAGAGTCACGCACGTACGTACGTCGGTGCCCGTGCCGTTATCGTCGCGTTCACATCCGCCAACCGGCCCGGAGAAACGGATAGAGAGAAAGCGGAGAGGAGAGGAAAAAAATACGAGATTCCCAGGATCCGCGCTGGACTCGTTTGGCCCGGACGCGCACCACAGCTACGCGGAAGAGCCTTCCCATGCGCCACCGCGCGTTCCTGCTGCCTCACGATTTCCATTTTTATCATTCCCAACGAGAAACATGCGTCTTTGTTAACCTGCTGGCTAGGAATTCTTCGGGGAGGCGGGGTCGGGGCCACGAGGCCACGCCCACCACAGACGCTGGCCCTACAGTCACGCCCCTTTCGAGCACCGTGCAGGCGAAGCGATATGGTTCATCGCGAGCAGGATTATCTAATCGAAGCTGGTTCAAAGGGGTATTGGAAGTCTCAAGTTGCGGAGGAGTACATTAAACATATACGTGTCGAAGTTAAAGATGTGAGAGTTCTCGTCATCGAAGCCACGCCCACGACGAGCGTGAACAAAGAAGCCACGCCTGGCCGGAGCATTCTACGAGGGTAACCAGCAGGAATTCGCAAGCAATGCTACGGAAAACAGGATTTTCGAAGCAGTGCTGTTCTGTACGTGCTTTAAAAGGTCCCATTATCTAGGCGATATTCTCCGGGGGCGTTTCGAGAGTCACGAAGCCACGCCTACTCGAGCCCGAGAACCGAGGCCACGCCCACCAAGAGCAATCTGCGCCGTTGAAAGACGTGTAAAATAACGCGGCAAGTGCAGAAATATATATATTCGAACGTGCCCCTCGCAGTTGATTTCTCCGGGCGGATCGACGATCGATCGACGGATCGCGAGATCGTTTCTCGCGTCCGCCCCTCACGAATCTCCGCGAGATTAGCTAATCGCCGGTCTCCCGGCGGGGCGTTGCGCAACGGTGTGCAACGTAACCAATCTCGCGGAGATCCTATCGGCTTCCGAAGAGCGGCTGCAACCGAGCGCTCGTTCGGCGGGGACCGGCGGGGACCGGCGTGGTAGAACGGGGACCGTGCGAGTAGCGGATTTCGCGTCTAGCAAAGTTACTCGGATCACGTCGGCTGTCACATTAGCGTCAGCGGGAACATGCAACGCGCGATCATCGCCGTGCCACCGATCCCCGGGACCTTTTTCGACGGGATTAACGGGCTCGCGCGATTTTCCTCGCGACGATTCCCACGACCGACGGGAGGGCCTCGATAGGGGGTGGCTCCCCGCAGCTCCACCCCCTTCTCGGCTCCAAGATCTGAGGAGGAGGAGGAGGAGGGTCGAAAAGTGGCTGCGATCTATCGCCTAGCTAATTAAATAATCCTCCGGGACCTCGCCGGAACAGGTCGATACATCTCATTGTAACAGGATAAACAGGAGTTGAGACACGCTAAAACGGGGCCCGAGGATCGAATACGAGGACCATCTGCGTCCTCGTTCCGGCGAAGAAGAGGAAACAGTTCGAAGAAGAACAAGCAGAAGAAGACAACGACGAAGAAGAAGAAGAAGAAGTGGAAGAAACGGTCGGTGGGTGGAGGAGTAAAGGCAACA
The DNA here is from genome assembly GCA_028454255.1 of Halictus ligatus. NCBI lineage: Eukaryota > Metazoa > Arthropoda > Insecta > Hymenoptera > Halictidae > Halictus > Halictus ligatus. The sequence goes on from CM052135.1 coordinate 979,560, forward strand.
TAGTATGGCGAACAGGGAGGAGGGGATGGGGACTGTAGAAGAAGAAGAAGAAGAAGAAATCGAGGGGACTTAGCTTCGGTTCGTGGGCCCACCGGCCGTTGGAATCCGAGATCGCGTCTGATCGCAATTAAGGCCCCGCTCGGGCCGCGGCTGTGAATATTTTATTCCACTCGTTGTCTCTTTCTCTCTCTCTCCCTCTCTCTCTCTCTCTCTCTCTCCCACCTCGTGGCTCTCGCTCTCTCTCGCACTCTCTGTTTTGGGCCCTCTCTGTGCACCGGCTCAGTGTTACACACCGTGCATCGCGCGCTTCTCCTTCGTCCTCCTCCTCCTCCTACTCCTCCTCCACTCTCGAACACACTCGGGGCTGTGTCTCTCGGCCGACTCGTAATACGGGAGGCTCTTGCTCCCTCTCGCTGGCCGCGCAACCGGGGACCCGGCCCCGGGAGAGAGAGAGGGAAGGGACCCAATTCGAAACGAGCGAATTTGAATACGGACGGCCAGGTTCAGAAACAATGGGGACATCGACGGACCACACGGGATGCGAGCAAATGGTCGAACAACCGGAGGACATGCGTTCCGGCAACCACTGGCTTTCTTAGGGACCGCGGCGGGCCCCGATCTCCCCCGCCCTCCGCCCCGAGCACTTCCTTCCGCCGGATTCGCCGGACCGGACCCCGTATTCCGATCGCAACTTGGTCGCAAACCCGGCCCCACAGCCAAAATCTAACCGAGGGCACGAAACATTACGCGTAAGGCCCAATTTCACCGATTCCGTGATAATGCGAAAACAGCAAGATCCGCGAAACTAAATCAACAAACCATGCTCCAGGATTGAGCAGCAAAGAGAAGACTGAAGTACACGGCGGGGCCTAAGGCCCAAATTCATTGACTCGACAGAGTGATCCCGCGATAGGTAAACGATCTTGCGAGTGGGTAATCCATGTTTCGGGGCGGGTAATTCGATGGCTCGTCGACAGGAAGGAAAGGGCCGAGAGAGTCTGGGACCGCTGGGACTTAAAAGAGGACGTGGAGAGGGGGAGGGCCAAGAAGAAGAGGAGAGGCTTTTGTGAAATCGATACCGGGCGAAGATGGTATCGGCCGGATCCAACACGTGTAACGTACTACCGCGCCGGGACGAAATCAAATTTATTTTGTTGTTATTTCCAGCACCGTCTCGGCCGGGCCCGACTCGGCCCGGTTCGACCCGAGTCCGTGATCGTACTCGCAAGCAGGAAACGTAGGAAATCGAACGCCTCGAATTGCACGGAGCGTCGCGTCTGGGACCTGCAGCTACACACCGGGCCCGCGCGTGTAACCGGTTACAAGCGATAACCGATGATGTCCGACCGGCCGTTACGAGTTACGTAAATATTCCAGGCGGTTTACAGCTTCCACCGGTCGCTTAACTGTCGCTACTCGTCCCGGAGACGACGCGGAGCACTGTGGGCAATTCCGAAGCGGAACCAGTTTCAAAACCGGGCCGCGGATCGACGAATCAATTCCAGGACGAATCGACGTTGACACCGTCAGTCTTCTGTCATGTCGAAAATGGCCGCAGGCGTAGCGATTTTCGAGAGTTCCAAAGTTTGATTGAGTTTGACGTTGTAGCACAGTCGTTTCGTACTTCTAGCTCGGAAACGGTTGTCAACGTTCATGAATTTGACTTCGGTAGTCGTAATCCTCATTGACAAGACTTATTACAGATGTACTATTCATTAGCAACCTCCAGTTTAGCTGTACCGTTCGCTAGCAGACGTCAAACATTGTCAAACTTGAGAAATGTCAGGTGTGACCGATTATTTTTAAATTTTGCAGGTTGGTGGTCCAGTGGGTCCGTCACAGATTGCACATCACAACTTTTTCATAGGGCCCCAAGATCACCGAGGGGAGGGGGTTGAAAGTACCCCTTTTTTGTGACATCCGAAGGTATGTCATGATTAATATAATAAATTAGAGAATTTTTCTAGGAGGGAGTTCTTCGGGCCCGAAGATTGTTCGGGGCCCGTCGAACTGTCGTTCCCACGTGAAACGCTCGAAACGAAGAGTTATGCGCGGTTAGCGCCTCCACGATATGGGCACCGACTACGAGAGATGCGTGCCACGGTACGATCCGTGACAGGTCACGTGACAGACGGGAATACCTGTCCGGTACATGGGGTGGTCCCGCGTCAAGGGATCCTCGCAGCCGAGCCCAGCTACGAGCAGAGAGTGGACCCAGCCTCGTGGGCCCACTAAAAAAGACAAGAGATTGGGGAACAGGGACAACTCATGCAGAATCGCTAACGAGCCGAGCAGACACCCGAACGATGGATGGGTTGGTCCAGGGGACCCGAACTCTTCTCGGACCCGATACGTCCTGAGAAAAGGCCCCGCGACATGGGCCACCAGGAAATCGCGAAACGAGAGCTGAAAACGACTGTTCGGATTCGCAAATGTTCCCTGAGTTCGCTAGGGCAACTTTATGGTAGCGAATTTTTCACAACGAAATTTGCAAACCTATCGCGACGAGACCTGTTGCATTCGAGAAACTGTACTATGGACCAGCTCTGACAATTTTTTCAATAAGGAACACCAACAATTGTGAAAGATATAGCCATTCTACTGAATAGTGTAAATTTCTGGGAGTACTCTTAAATTATCACAATTGCAACTTGATGGTAACGAATTTTTCACAACGAAGTTTCTAAATCTATCGCGGTGAGACCTTTTGCACACGAAAGACTATAATGTGGACCAGCTCCGACAATTTATTCATCAAGAAATAACAAGAATTGTGGAAGATAAAGCCACTTTTCTAAAAAAGAGGATTTTCCTTTGGAATGAGCAATGCTGACGTTCTAGGGTCACTAACAATCAAAATTCTGGCCACTGTCAAAATAGTCAGCACTCTTTCGACTCCCAGAGGATTGGCCTGACAGGTCCAGAAGTTCCGAGGTACAGGTTCCTCGTAATCCCGAAAGATTCTACGTCTCAGAGTACTCGAAACATCGAAAACTTCTGACGACGGCCAAAGCGAACACAACTCATCTCCCACTATCTCCACGGTCATATTCCACGAAGCACACCTGGTCACTACATAATCCTCTGCACCGTAGCGTCCTATGATCACCATGCTGAGGCAGTGGGTCCAGGAATCGGCATGGTCGTAGGATCACCGCGTGACTCTGGAGAGTTTGACCCCGGAATAACTCGGACTACGTTGCCCAGCAAGAGAGAGGACAGACCCTGGCAGAAAGAGTAGAACCCCTCAGAAGTCTGCACGGAAGAGAGCGGGAGCGAAGAGGAAAGAGTGATAGCCGATGGAGGAGGGTTCGAGATATCAGATCGAGCCCGAGAGAGGAAGGGAGAGAGAGGAAGAGAGAGAGAGAGGGAGAGGGAGAGAGAGAGAGAGATAAACCTCGGTGAAGATGGCGTATCTGACTTAGGAGAGAGCCGGTAGCCGGCAGGGATGTTCTGGTAGGTGAGCACAGCGTTCACCATCGCTACCACATCGATTGATTGCTCTGATTGCTTACATTCCGTCGATAAACCAGCTACGAATCGCGCAAGGGACTCGCTCCCTCGGGCTAGCCACTGTGCGAATCGTTGACAACGGGAGGACCTGAAGAGCAACACGAAGAGAGAGGAGGAGGAAGAAGAGGAGGAAGAAGAAGAAGAGGAAGAAGAAGAAGAGGAACGGGCGGCACCTTGCAAGGATTTTAGCTCTCGCCGACACAGAGCGCCGACCCGTAATTGGAAACGTTTCAAACCGCGCCAGCACGGGTCAACGTTCAGGAAGAGAACGTATCCTCCTCCCCCCCCCCCGCCTTTAAACAACGCTGTCCCCCGGTCCCTATAATTGACCCCGCGAGACGTCCAATTAGTAATCGCCCGCGAATTAATTAGGGCCCACGTCGCGTCGAGTCGCGTCGTACCGCGCGATCTAGATCCAGGCTAAGAGTACAGCGAACAGCGTCGTCCCCCCGCCGAGGGAGGATCGAGGAAAGTATGAACCGTCTAGAGGAATGCTGATCGGTGTTCAACCGGGGGTTCGGATAGCAGAAGGACCGTGAAGAAGAAGCCTGTTTCCTCGGGAACAACCTGCCCGAGGCTCGGGCAACGAATGCAGCGACGGTAGTCATAACGACGCGTCCGCCAGCGCCTAACAGATTGTCCCTGCCAGCCGTACAGTGATGGATCGGTCCATCGCGCCGCCAGGCTCTGCTCGAATATAACTGAATATTCCTGGGAACAAGCCCCGTTCCCAAACTCTCCCCCCCCCCCCGGACACCTCGATTTCTATGTTACTCGGTCCCATCGGGTCCGACTTCTTCAGCATCGTTTTCTTTTTTCTTTTTTCTTTATTTTTATTTCTTATTTTTTAAGGACACTGCGGAACGAATCGTTGACCGATCGGCGAGATTTTCGAGCGACAGGTGGCGCCACTGTCTGGCTCCTGTACCGATTTCAGGGTTAGATTACGAACTCTTCAATTGAACTTGTGGCTGACTCATTTTGGGTATCTTCCTGTGCAGTAGGTTCAGTCGCTGCAGTATCGAGGGTACTCTTTCAGCCAAAATGATCATAAAACGGTCGAAAAAAATCGTAGAGAGAATTTCCTGGACTTTTTGGAAAGGGAAAACTTCAATCTTTGAACACGCGCTCGTCTCTGTTGCGAAAAAAATTTTTTGACTTCCGCGGAGAGTGTCAAACTTGGAAAAGTTGAACAAAGTCACCAGTTTTGCATTTTGGGTCAGAGTTTTGAGGAAAAATTTTTTTGGGAAAGATCACTTGGATATCTTGAAAGCGCGGGCTTTTCCCTTCAAAATGAGCCTAGGCACGTCTTCCTACGATTTTTTCTCACGAGGTTACAGTACCTCGAATATGAAGTACCATCGAAGATGCGCAGCGGTCCTTGAGCTTTTCTCCTGACAGCTCGCTTTTCATTCAAAGTATGATGAACCAACCAAAAAAAAATCGTAGAACTATGTTTTTGGTCTCGTTGTAAAGCTGAAACTTCAATCTATGGACCCCATCTGGTCCCAATATGAAAAAAAATTTTTTGAGTTCCGTAGAGTCACTTGAATCCGAGAAATTCCCAAAAATCGGTCATTTTCACTTTTTCGCCTACACCTTACGCTAAAAAATTAATAAAAATAACTTCGGGTCTATGGATCTGCTCTTTAAAATGAGCCGAAGTACGTCGCCGTGTGATTTTTTTCAGTGGAGTCACAGAAGATTGAACGCGAGGCTCCATCGAGTGCTAGAGTTCAACGTCCCGAAATGATCAGCAGATTTGTCTGTTAATCTCTGTTCTCCGGTAACGATGTTACAGCTCGCGCTCGGGGTTCTTAATTAGACCGTGTTCACCGGCCGACTGTGCGGTTCGGTGCTAGAAAGGCCCACGAAGTATCCTTCGAGTTGTTCGACTTGTAATTTGACCGTTTAGGCGCCGTCTCCCGGGGCGTCGGATCGTATTCGATATTCCCAAAGTCATTCTTGTAACTCGAATGGCATTGTGTGTTATGCAACTCGGAACACACGGCGAGCCGTGCCGATGCTGGAATCATGCCACGGGCCCCGAGTATCGAACTCGGACACGCACACCCACTGGGCGACGTTTATTCGGATCCTTTTATTACTTGGGAACGTTCATTAACTCGATTCGTCGTCCGCGACTTCAGGGTTAGGCTCTCTCTCCCTCTCTCCCTCTCTCTCTGTCGCTTGCTCGCCGGATTAAGATTCGTGGCGGGGAGGATTGGGAAACCGAGCGACGTATATATCCGTCGGGAGACAATGGAACACTTGTTTCGCCGCCTCGCCGAGGAAATTGAATCCCAGCGAGCATTATACAAGGTAATTACGATCGAAAAGCGCGTTTCGAGGCGTGAGCGACACGGATAGGGCGGCCATCCGACGACACTCCCTCGAGAAAACTCGAGGAACACGCATGTATTATGCATCGCGACGCCTAACCACTGTTCCAGCATTGTTCTGCGACCGCTCGCTACGACCGACCAACGAATTCTTCTGCAACAGTCTCTGTGACCAACCGGGTCAGCTGATCTTCCGTGAAAAATTCCCGATATTTAAACCATCGTAACTTCGCGAAAATTGATCGGAGAGTGATCTACCTTAGCTCGTTTCGAAGGGTGAGATCTCCTCTTTCGAGGCCTGTAGATTCGTTTTGCCAGAATTTTTTCACTGTACGATGCGGACGAAAACGTAAAAATGATCATTTTGCAGACATTTTTCGAGTTCAAGTGACTCTACGAAACACAAAACATTCTTTTAGATAATTGGAACGCATAGAATCCATAGACCGAAGTCTTCGCTTTCCAAAGAGACCAAGAAAATTGTCGTACGATCTTTCGTTTGCGTTTTATAGCATGTTGAGTTAAACGTCGTCAGTTTTAGAAAAGCTGAAGGACCACCTCCGGCGGTACCCAATATTTAAACTACTGTAACTTCGTGAAAAAAAATCGTAGGGCGACGGGACTAGACTCATTTTAAAGGCCAAACCGTGCGCTTTCAGCACCCCTAAGTCATATTTCTAGAACAAAACTTTTCCCCGAGAAACGAACGAAAATGCAAAAATAATGACCTTTTCCAAATTTTTCAAGTTCAGACTAATGTACGGAGTTTAAAAAATTTTTTCCAAGATTGAGACAAACGTGGGTGCAAAGTTTGGAGTCTTCGCTTTGTAATGAGACTAAGAGGATCGGCCGACGATTTTTTTTCGCCGTGTTATCGAAGTTTGAACGCAAAGTGGGCAGTCGGTACGCCGACGCATCCTCCCGGATGATTGCGAGACCGAGGGATCCCGAGGCGCGAAGGGAGCATCGATCGTGGGGTCCGTAAAAGTTTCTCACGTGTCGCCACGGGTCTCGATTCCAGGCCGGTGTACCCTTGGAGGAGGAAAAGGTGGGGGAGGTAGGGGCGCCTCCGTCGTAACAAGGAACCCCCCGCGGACGAACTAATTTTCCCGGATGACTCGCGAGGCTGCGGCCCCGCGGGGGTCTGAAACAATGCGCGAGAAACGGCCCTTAAGACCCTATAAGACTTACACGCCGCCGGCCACGGCGTCCTCCTCTCCGAAACTCGTCGGCTATTCGCTGAATCACCGGGGTACCATGGTGCGTGATGTGTCTCGCCATTCCAGCGACGTCTACGAACCGATCGACACCGCCGAATTGGCCATTGTCGATCGTCCTAGCTAATTTAATATCTAAATTGCCCGTTGGTCCACGGAGATTAACCGGAAGGGAGAGTTCGAGGCCGTCGGCCTCGGTTGCCAACAGCTCTGGCAGCTCTTTCCCTCTTGGCAACGGGCAGCAAGGACAGCGTTACACGGAACATTGATTGGCAAACCGATTGCAACACCTTCAATCTTGACCCTCGTGCCTTGACAATCTCGAAAGCACGCGTGGTCTCGCATATTTCACAGGTTTTCGAGGAGTTGACAACCCCGAAGCCGCTGTCAGTTGCTTCGAAGACACGAAGCAGCTTCGATGCACCTTCAAAGCTGCTTCAGTGATTCTAAGCGGCTTCAAAGCACTGTCAAAGCTGCTTCAAAGCATCTTCAAAGCATCGTCAAAGCAGCTTCAAAGCATCTTCAAAGCATCGTCAAAGCAGCTTCAAAGCACTGTCAAAGCTGCTTCAAAGCATCATCAAAGCAGCTTCAAAGCATCATCAAAGCAGCTTCAAAGCATCATCAAAGCAGCTTCAAAGCTGCTTCAAAGCATCTTCAAAGCTGACTCGAGGCTTTTATTACTGTCTTTGAAGCAACAGTTCAAAAATTCTAAGCAGTTTTGAAGTTTTGAAGCACTGTCAACACGGCTTTGAAGCACAAAGCAGCTTTAAAGCCTCAAAACTTTCCAGTGGGGTGGAGCAACCTCAAAGCACCGAACCATTATCGGCATTGCTTGCAATGTTCAAGCAGCTACGAGACACTGCCAAAGCTGCTTCAAAGCCACTTCAAAGCTGCTTTAAAGCTGCTTCAAAGCCACGTCTAAGCGCCCCCAGCGACTTGAGCATCCTCGATCCACCTCGAAGCCATCGCTGGTGATCCCGAGCAGGAGGGCAGTCTGAAAACACCTGCCCCATACGGAGAGACGCATTGTCCTAATGGCCGAGCTTGTAATTACCATTGTCCCTGCATGGCCGGCTCTACTATCCAGGAAATCGAAGGAAGCAAACCGGGATAACCACGTTGCAGAGATCGCGGTTCTCGATCGACCGGGTTGCGCCCGCTTCTACTCTCATGTTTATAAACCAATTAAGCGGCTCCAAGGTTTCCACGGACACGGAGACAATGAAGCAAATTGCTCGATTGGTCGGCAACGGGGCCTGTAACACTTTCAGGCCCCGATTCGGGCCAACGAAATACTATGGTCCTTTACTCGTTCCACACTGAAGAAAAGAACACATGGATAAGCAAATGAAATGTAAGGAAGTGGACAGGCTTCAATTTTGAATTTTATTTTTCTGTTTTTAATTGGACATTTGTGGAAGGGGCCCGCGGTAATGAGGAAGATTCTGTTAGGGTTTTTTCTTGAGAATTGTTAATTTTGAGGAAGGTACGGTTGAACGGAGGTGGCGTGGGTGACAAGACAGTCAAACTGGCACACGGCTCGTCTCGGACGGAGAACCAGAAACCCGATACAGCGGGCGTTCGACGAGAGGCACACGTCCGACGGGCATTCTCGTCACGTAGGACGTGTATACGCGTTCTAATCGCGGATAGAAATCTAGCCGCGCGAGAGGTTTTCGGGCCCATCGGGTCGAGTTTTCGGCGAAACGGCGCCCATCGAGCTATCCGAGGCCCGTAGATCCCCGGGCCCAGGACTGCTCCAGGACTTCCAGGACATGACTCACGCCGGTAAAAAACGCGCAGACCGCGAACGCGGCACGATAATGTATGAAAGCTCGCATTCCGCCGGCTCGTTCCCGCCGGCTCGTTCCCGCCGCCGCGCGCCTGGAACGCCGTGCGGAGCGCCTCTTCTATCCGAACCCAGGGTATCGTCGCGCTTCAGAATTTTTATCTCGGAAACAGTTCGCCCTATCAGGCTGAATCTTTCTTCGTCCCAATCTAAAAACTCTCCTCTCCCCTGACAATTTTATCTTAATCCGCAGAATTAATTGTATCATATCGAAAATTATATATAAATTACTTTCGACAGTCAGACACACTTCCCCGAATTTTCTTGAAAATTTTATATTGAAGTTGGTGGTGTAAAAAATTGAAAAAATTAGCATGTATTCTTTGAAGTTTAGTCTATCGAATGAGCCTAGTCTCGTGGTGGAGTCTATAAAATTGACGAAACGGCGATCCGTTATGTACCTCGAGTACATCGTCATAAATTATTCTAGCCCCCTACAGGGTGTCGATAATTGCTCATAATTCTTTTACTACGCTTGCGTGGGGAATTTTGTGTGATCAGTTGTCGAAGTACATTACAGATTTACTGGTAGGTCGGGAGATGTTAATTTACGTTGGAAGGTTTGGAAATGGCACGTCCTTTTCCAGCGAAACTTCGGTTTTCCTGCCGCGACCAGTTTGTCCGGCGAGCTGCATTCCCCGGCGTACATCAAGAGAAAGAGGGGAGGGGCTGTCTCTTGGGCAACAACATTAGGATTATACCGGAGGGGCCGCTTTACATTCGTGGCCGGTTCCTCTTTTTCGTTCCGTTGCCTCGGCCCCTTCGTCTCCTTCTCGGAAGCTACGGAGATTTTGACGATAACGGGGTGGTTCCAGCGGCCTCTCGCCCCATCACCGATCCATAAATCCAACAATTTGTCCGGCCCGTCCGCGGTGTTTTGATCTCGGCCGATTCCAACCGATTCTACCGGGCCCACCCCCCTCTCTCTCTCTCTCTCTCTCTCTCCTGGGCCCCCCACCATACGCAGGTTTTGCATAATTATGCCGGATACGGATGTCGATATCGCGTGTCACCCAGCGCCAAATTCGACTCCTCTCGCGATCGGGAGATGGCGCTGCGGGGCCAGCGCGAGGGGCCCGTTCACCAAAATGGCGTCCCCGGCAAAATGGGGCCCGAGAAACGGCCCCGAGAACGCCGCGCGGCCCCTTTGTAAGGCCCCGCGAGGAATTCCACCGTCGAAAAGCTACTCATAGAACGCTGCTCGCCCCATATGAGAGCGCATACAGTGCCGGCAAAAAGTATCTGCAGGCCCGCTGTAAGATTATAGAAAATTGTACAAATTTTCCACGTAGCTTGAATCGCAGTTTCTGGTCTCCGGATTAATACGCGGAAAGATTGAGATTGAATTGTTCTCTTGTTTAGAAGTTAAAAAAATATATATAAAAGTATATTGAATTTTTACAACTGTTCTTATCGGCTCGTAACATGCTAAAACCAAGTACAGAACCGCAGCTTAATTGCATAATTACTTTAGTCATAACAGACATGTCAAAATCGGTTACTGTTTGCATCAGGGTGAACCGGAAATGGAACTGAAAATTGAGAATATTTTTTGGAGAAACTGCTGAGCGAAAAATTTTGAAACTTTTTGTACATCTTGAAGACTATTCCTGGATACGGAAAATATTTTTTGTTGCACAGAATTGCATGTTTGTTTCGAGATGTAAGAGTACGGAGTCATCGGCGTGGGCCTGTTGGAGCTATCGGGTTAAGTTGGGTTAGGTCTGGGTCCGGCGTGATTGTTTTTGGACAGGACTGTATTGCCGTCGGTTCTCGAGAGTGGCGTGTTTTATTGGGAGGATCCCGCGACATAGTCGGCGCGTTTTGACGGGCCCCCGCGGATCGCATACGAAATCAACGTGGATCGCTTTACCCGGGACACCGGCTGAGTTTTATCGCCGGAGGATGCACGTCGACAACCGTGTAAATTATGCGTCACTTTCGCGTCGACGGGCTCGACACTAATTTCTACCGTTAGCCGCCGCCGCCGCCGCCGCCGTTGTCTCCTGTTTACCTCCGCAAACGTGTCCCCCCTCATTTTAACGATTACGTGGCGAATCGCTCGGCCGAAGGTGTACTAAAGTTTCGATCGGTTCTTCTGTAAACCCGGCAATTTTATTGGAACCCTAAGAATAGCTCGATTGATCCGCTGTCGTTCCATTTCTTCAGCTCACTTTTGACTTCAGGGTATAGGAAAGACCGAAGCAATTTCAGAAGCAACTTTGAAGCAGTTTTGAAGCAGCTCTAAAGCAGCTTTAAAGCCCCGAAGCTGCTTTGAAGCCACGCAGCACAGTAAGAGCTTGAAGCAGCTTTGAAGCCACAAAGCATAGTAAGAGCTTAAAGCAGCTTTGAAGCCACGAAGCACAGTAACAACTTGAAGCAGCTTTGAAGCAGCTTTGAAGCAGCTTTAAAGCCACGCAGCTGCTTTGAAGCCACGCAGCACAGTAAGAGCTTGAAGCAGCTTTGAAGCCACAAAGCATAGTAAGAGCTTAAAGCAGCTTTGAAGCCACGAAGCACAGTAACCACTTGAAGCAGCTTTGAAGCAGCTTTGAAGCCACGCAGCTGCTTAAAAACTTGAAGCAGCTTCGAAGCCACGAAGCACAGTAAAATGTGCTCGAATTATCCAAGCAGGCTACGTACGACATATCCGATAATAAAATAACGAAACAAATGAAGCTCTCGTTCGAGCTGCAACCGAATTTCCGACAGTGCGGTATGAAATTGCGGCTTGGTGGAAAGTTATGGGAGCGGAGGCGCGTCAAAGCGAGTTTATCGACGATTCCCGCGATCGATCCGTCATTATCAAAAGAAACGGGACGGTCGGGGGGTGGCCGCGCGGTTCAGAATTTTCCTTTTTTCCCCGGCTCGCGAGGCGTTCGTCCGAGGGTAGAGCGTGAGCTTGCGATATTCGAGGAGAAAGAAAAGCGTTTCCGACATATTTCATGCAGGAAAGATAACGCTTACGGTCACGTGAAACGTGTCAGAAGGAACTATGAAGATTTATCGCGGCCGGCATCGGTGCTCCACTGCCTCGGCGAACGATCGATAATTCCTTCCTCGTTTGCTTGCCGGAGCTGGGCTGCTCGGCGGGTTGCAGGGCCGACGCGCGAGCTTGCAAGCCCGTTTAGAACGCGATAAAGTCGTTAACGCGCATTATCGCCCGGCCACCGGCTTCCCAAGGCCACGCCAGCTGCCTGAATAATACACGCTCGTTCGCTTCATAGATATCGAGCGTTTATTTCGCGGGGGCGAGCCGAGCCGGCTCGGTAAACAAGCTTCGTCCGCCATCCGACGACATTAATGACTACTCGGAAGCTCCTGCGCTATGCCCGAGCTCGTGCCATCCGTGGAAACCCTCTGCCTGACCTATCCTCAAGCGTTATGGCTGTTTTCCTTCTCCAGATACCACTCCATCGCCTGAAACCATAAGAATCCTCGCAACTGTACTCCCTCCGATGAAGGAGTGCGTTTCTCGGCTACTGTGCAAGATATTTAAACGATTCGAACTAGAAATTCAAGAGCACGCGTTGTAGTTGCTCCATGAATTATTGCAAAATTTTGCGGCAATTATTTACTTCCAGAAACAATTATTACTGAAGCCCTGTCAAGGAGGCTCGTGTCTCTGGTCGTGCTTGCCAACTGGCCAAGGGGGTGGAAAGTTTGAAGGGCTGTTTCTCGATCACTACGCAAGGTATCGAGATGAATCAAAGAGCAGATTAAAAAGCATACATTGATTAAGCTTCGTGAATTTTTTGAAAATTTTCAGTCGCCTGTTAGGGCAGGGAGAAATTATTTCCTCCGAAGTGGTCTTGAAGACTATCCCCCAGCGAGGCCTAGTACAATGAATTTAATTAAATTGACGTATAAACTAATGTACCATTTCTGAGCGTGTTCAGTAGATGCATAGTGACTTGTGGGGCCACAGAAAGTCGAAGTCTGAAATTCTTTCGACGATGGGAATGTTAAAAATCAATGTTTTGCGTTTCGGTCGATGGAATGAAACTGGAATTGATTCGTGTGCGATTTCGTCCGCGTGCTTGAGGAGATGATAATAGCAATTACGCCGAGCGGAACAACGTTCCAGGTGAGACGGGACGGTGGCGTGGAGGAAACGGGATGCAGAATTTTATCGCGGGTATTCGGGATGCGAGATCGAAAGGCCGGCTTACCACACAAATTTCGCCGATTCCTATCCCGAAACGGCAACAAGGGATCCTGCGGCCGGCGAGGATAGGTAGGAGCGAGCGTTTAATATATAAATATGTAAATAATGCGCTGCCGCGAGTATCTCTCATGCAGCCGGGTTCAACCGGTGGCAGCTAACTTATGGCAGGGACCAGGAAGACCGGCTTTAGTTTGGTCATCCATAATGCCGTTCCTCGCTGCGAATCTATCGTCACGTTTTAAACATCGAGGAACACGCTGCTGCTCTCACCCTCCACTCTCACTCTCCCCACCTCTCTCTCGGACTCTTCTTCCCTCCGTTTGTCTCACTTTCTCGTGTCCAAAGAGATCATTAAAAAATTCTATCGGACAACGCCTGGCCAGCACCGTTCCTTTTTCCTCTGTTTTTATTTTTGTCGAACACACAGCCGGAAGATTACGGTGACCGATAGCGACGAGTGGCGTCGTTGGCGCTGGAAAGGGGATTTTCACTCGGAAAGCTCGTTAATTAACTTCACCGGAATCAGGACATCCGAGATCTAGCGGGTCGAAGCGCGGCTACCCGATTTTTACTCGGCGACCGGGAACGATAACGAGTTAAAAGTCTCGCGTGCCCGACGGATTCGCGTGACCGGCGATCACCGGCCCTGACCCGCTCCTAGACGCGACACAGATCTCCTTTTTCGGTCGGAGCGCGGAGGCTGAACGCCGAAATTCTTAGAAAATCACTTCTTCGTCGCCCCTCGAAGCGATTAGTTCATCGATAGAAGGCGCGCACCTCGTTCGATCTGCGATAAATCGGTCGGAAAAAATCGCACGTTACCTCTATTGATCTCGTTAGAAAGCCGACGTTGTATACTTTGAATCCGTCCTAGTTTCAGCTGCGAGAAAAATTGTTTACACTCTCCACGGAAGTCTGAAGTCAGAAAATTGTTAGAAAAGTTCATGTGTTCACGTTTTTCTTTGTCGCTCAGAGGAAAAATTTTTTTGGTGAAAATACCTTAGAGGAGTCGAGAGTGCAGGCTTTACCCTTTAATATGGGCCTAGGTACACTACCCTACGATTTTTTTGCGCGAAACTAGAGTAATTCAAAGAAGGCCTACCACCGAGGATGTAGTGATCCTTGAGTTTTTCCAAGCCCAATGCCCCACTTTTCATGCGAAGTGCGATAAAATGGAGACGAAAAATCGTAAAGCAATTTTTTTGGTCTCGTTGGAAAGCTAAAACTTCAATCTACTGATGCGTTCTGGTCCGAATCAGGACAAAAATTTTTTGACCTCGAGAGAGGCGTTTGAACTAAAAAAATTTCTAAAAAATGACTAGGGTCACATTTGGTCCTGCACTCGAACGTAAAAATGCACTAATCAAAAACTAGCGGAAGGGCCTCGAAAGCGCAGACTTTGCGCTTTAAAACTAGCCCAGGTGCACCACCCTACGATTATTTTTCGCGAAGTTACAGCAATTTTAATATCGTCCTGTCTGTAACCATTGGATCGACAGACCTGCTAATGATTAATCGAGTTGTAATTAAGTGAAGTGTACTGTTCGATGGAAGAGCGCAGGACACCAGGGTCCTGAGAGATAGGTCCGTCCCTGGAGCAGTAGTAGAAGGGAGCGGAGCCAGTCGGTTGACAATAGTTTGGCCATCGGTGGAACAATTCCCGAAGGGCTCCCCGTCACAATAAAAGCTGTTCGACGGTGGATGTGACAAAAATGAATTGTTATATTGTTTTAACAAATGAAGGGAGAGACCGGTCACCCGGTTGGCCCCACTCGGTCTCTCTCGGGCCCCGACGCGACCGCGGGGACCGTCCCGGGCCTCTTTTTCGTCTGTTTTGCGCCCGGTGTGCCTCCTCGCCCGGTATTATGTATCTGGACCCTCTCTTCTCGAATCTCCCTCGCGGTTCTCTCTCTCTCTCTTTCTCTCTCTCCCTCTCCCTCTCTCTCTCTCTCCCTCTCTCCCTCTCCCTCTCTCTCTCGGTTTCTGGTCGGTGGTTCGGTCTGCGCCTCGGCTGGTTTTGCAGAGCGCGCGCGAAGCACGTGTTTTGCCAGTTCCTATTGTTTCCTGTATGATAAATGGGCCTGAGGCCCTCTCGCCGGCTCGGACCGTCCTCCGACCACCGTCCCGGCTACTCCCCGATTTTCGATACCTCGATACCTCGCGAACACCCCTCGAATTCCTCCGCGCTCGCCCTATACGATTTCCCAGATTCGCAAAAATTCACGTCTCGTCCCGGTTTACGCGACAAGACGACAAAAATCACGAATTGCCTTAGAAGATTCCGCGCGAAAAATGGAATGAAAAATTCTGTTCAAGTTTTCTCGCAGGACGTCCCGTTTTCGAGTAAATCGGGTCCAAAAATGCAGTGGGCCCAAAACAAGGCCCTCCCATTTTTATTGGTAATATTCATTTGATCGCTGAGACAACAGAAGAGGCGATCAACAATTCATTTTCTGTTTAATTTTGTTCTGTCGCAAGTATTTTTTCCAAAATTTCGCCCAGTGCCGGGCACATTTTGAAACCGTTTTTACTCGAAAACGGGACGTCCTACGAGAAAACTTGAAGAGACGATTTTGCTCAGGTTTTCACGTAGAATGCACGGATGTGATAGTTCGGATAGCACTGATGTGAAATTGGATAAATTATTTCGAGAGAAATTAGGGACGGTTAAAAATAATAATACCGGCGACAGTGGCGGAGCCGCCGCTAATAATGCGGGGGGCCCGACAGAAACTGCAAATCCGGTGAGCAGAAAAATCTAGCCCCGCGTAACGGCCGGCATTCCCGTATCGGCCGATTATTTATCATCGTTTAATTCAATTAAAAATCCGCGCATAAAAAGGGCCGAACGAGGCATTCCCGGCAGTCGTAAAGCCAGCTCCGGCTTCGTCCTGGCTTGTTTTTTAGCCCTCCGCGGCCGGGGATCCAACGTTAGGATCTACACTACCGGACGAAAGTTTGCAATCGTTCTCCGGATCGATCCAGTTCTACATTTTGCAAACAAGCTCGCGAATAATTTAACACTGAAAAAATATCTCCGCGCCTGTGATAAATTTGTCGCCAACGTCCTCAGCTCGGGCAACGTTAGATAAAATAGAACAGCTGATAAAAATAATAAATTCCGGAGACGTATTAATTTGATAAATCTTGAACAAAATGTATGCAGTTCTACTTTGCAGGAAAGGAAAAACACAGAAACGAAACCGGAGCCTTATCTCTTCAGTTTTAGCACTAGATGTTAACGCAGTTAATTAAATTAGTAATTCAGTATTCCAAGAGATAAGGGTGTTCGAATTAATTCAGTTGTGATCATATAAATTTTCAGAGATGATGACCAGGCTGATTTTAAAGATTGTGGTGTTCGAATTTTGAAAAATCTCAGTTCTGTGGGAAAGTGGAGGGTGGTTCGAAACTTTTGGAGGATAGTGTAGAGCGACGGAGCGGGCCCAAACGGCCAGGACACGTTAAGTATTAATAAACTGGTTAAGATCGTAATTAAATCTGGCCCCGCGTAGGCGCGTGTGCATATCATTCCCATAACAGGCTGGCGCTGCCGTGGAGAGACACTTTAACGGACTCTATTCGCCTCGAGTCTTTTAATAACCCGCCGGTGTCTCCTCGGGCCTTTTGCGAGACCGAAACTGGCTCGACTGGTCGTCCTTTACGACCGGAACCTCCCCCCGAAAGAGAAACGATTAATAATAATTGATTCGTCGCCCGTCCAGATGTATATACATGGTTTCAACAAAATAAGCTGAGTTAATTCTCGTTTTGATCCTCGGCTGCAGAAATTTGAGCAAAACAAAAATAACTTGGGCTGTTCAAAACCGAAGGGTTCGCCCTTTAAAATGGACCTAGGTACGTAGCCCTACGATTTTCTTTCTCGAAGTTACGGTAGTTGAAAGATTCACAGAGCGTAGTGATTCTTGAGATTTTCTGGTCCTGCGGCACACTTTTCATTCAAAGGGCGATAAAGTGACAACAAAAAATCGTAGATAAATTTTTTAGGGCTCGTTTAAAAGCGAGGACTTTAATCTTCGAATCCTACGTAGTCTCGGTGACGAAGAAAATTTTTTAAACGTTACAGCGAGGTTTGAATTTGTGAAAATATCAAAAATAGTGATTTTTCTTTCGCGTGCGCTACTTAGTGTAAAAATTTGTGTG
The DNA here is from genome assembly GCA_028454255.1 of Halictus ligatus. Taxonomy (NCBI): domain Eukaryota; kingdom Metazoa; phylum Arthropoda; class Insecta; order Hymenoptera; family Halictidae; genus Halictus; species Halictus ligatus. The sequence goes on from CM052135.1 coordinate 996,810, forward strand.
GTGAAAATAACTTATGGGAGGTAAATGCGCAAGGTGCAAGCTTTAAAATAAGCCCAGTCCCGTCGTTCTACCATTTTTTCCCTGACATTTACAATAGTTTAAATATCGACCATTACGGAAGACCTAATGATTCTCGAGTTGTCCTAGCACTGGTTCACTTTTCACTTAAAGTGCGATAAAATGGCTAAAAAAAAATCGTAGAATAACTTTTTTTATCTCGTTGGAAAGCGAAAACTTCCAGCTTCAAATCCTATGTAGTTTTAGTTAGGAAAAAAATTTGTTCACTTCTACAGAAGTTTGTGAATCCAAAAAATGATTATTTTCACATTATTACGTGCATTTTTGAGTTAGAAATGTCTATGAAAAAGCGACTTACGGGGTTCAAAAGCGCAGTTTTTGCGCTTTAAAATGAGCCTAGGTAGATCCTCCTGCGATTACATTTCGCAAAGTTACAGTAAGACGAATATCGATAACATTTCCCGAAGACTCATCATCCTTCAAATTCGATCACCGGCGTAATTCAAGTTAATTAATTAGCAGCAATGTTACACTATTTCCAGGCAGCGAGCACAATCGATCCTCTGGCGAGGACACGGGCAACCTACAATTCCTGACGGACGACCTGGGCTGGTTTTATCAAGCGCCTCGGATCTCCGGTCGGGCCGCGTGTCCGAGCGGCTCGGATTAATTTATCATAAAAATCATTGGAGAAAATGAGCCCGCGGGGCAGAAGCACGGTCGTGCGCGCGCGCGATCGCGCAATCGGCACGGTTAACCGTTCAACGAGCTGCTTTACATATCTCGGCCATAAATCACCCGAGCGAAAAATAGACTAGAAGCACTTAGAGAGACCGAAAACCACGTAACGTTTCGGGGCCGAGGTTTTCCGTCGGGTCTGGATCGAGATCGATCGCCGATCGACGAGAGAGGATTAGCGGGATGTCCGAGTCGGTTCGATAAATAACCGGCGGATTCAAAAAAACAATGATCCATCAGCCTGGAAATTGATTAGCGGACGAAAGCCGGCGGACAGACGAGCCGCAAATTATTACACCTTTTTCCCGTGGAACATCGACACCCGTGGCGTTTGCACGGTGTTTGTGCGCGGGGCATGTACGTGTTTGTACGCGTCGCACGGTGTTGGTGAACGTTCGTTCGTGTTGGCCACCTTTCTTTTGGCGACGTGGCAGCGCAAGAGTCGCGCTGATGCAGCAGGGGGTCCGTAAAGACTGGCCGCACACAGGCATAAACATACATAAACGCCGCGGATATATAGAAGTTGGTAGCTTCTGAAATCCGTGGCTGATCCGGGAGCGATAGTGTTGGGACGCCCAGCAGGCAGTCCCAGCTACCACGGCACCCAACGATCTATGGTCGTGACGAGAATCCGGCGACCATTACGCGAACCGATGGACGTATGCCCTCTGGGGAGACTAATTTTTGCAATTACGCGCTCCCGTATCGCTGCGGACGCTCTAACCGGCGATGTTCGCGCTGAATCCTGCGCTCCTCCCTCCCTACGCTCGGTCCCACGTCTCAAGAAAATTATGTTATTGCACGATTAATTTCTCAAAATCAGCCGGTCCACAATCTGTACAGTCTACTAGAGATTTCGGGCACGACAATCGGTCAACTTTGGGAATTTTTTCCCACCGAACCGATCATCGGAAAATTCTGAAATTTTGCAGGTGTGTAACAGCAACGTTCAGCTGCGCGCACAAATTTTTTCGACCGAAAATGTTACAAAATGGCGGAGTTGCACACGCATTTCCAAAACCTGATCGATACGGCTCACCGGTTCCCGGAAGCGGGGAATTTCGCGGCGTAAACGGCGCGCAGGTATTTTTTCCGCGAGCGGACCGCGTCCCGCAGATAAACGGGGAAAGCCCGAGACAATGACGACGCGATAACACTCTGTTTTATGGCGCGTATCCATTCCTGGTACGTGGGTTGAATGCCGCGAGCCGCGAGCCGCGGGTCGTCACAGTGACTTTCTGATTCGGTCTTTCGTTCCGCCGGGAAAAATTACAAAAATATTTCCAGACCTCCGACACGATCTCCACAAACCGGAACGATGGTCCGTCCCGGTGCTCGTTCGCCCGTAATAAGAATCATATTATTTCGACCGGGGAAAAGATTGAGCGAAACGCGGTACAGCACGATACCGACGAGTTAACTCGTCCTCGAGGAGGCACCCTTTCGATTCGAGAAAAATTCCACGGTGAATCAACACGCGGCTACCGTGTCTCATATCGAGGGGACACATTTTTCTAGAGGCAGATGCGTCCCCGCAGATAAGGATGACCGAGGGTGGCTGTCGTGGCTGGACGTCGCGTCGACTAAATATCGCCCCCACTAATTTGATTTCTGCGTGGGCCGGGCTATCATCTCGGTGTATCGTTTGGTTTTACGGCGCGAGGACACCGGTAGCCGGTTACAATTCATCAGTGCCGCCCCCTGCCCGCCACCCCCCTCCCAAGAACCCTGAGAATCGATACACGAGTCAAATCCGTGAACACAAAATTCCCGAGTGCTCCTCGGACACAGAATAATATTTAATTTTCCAACCGGGGATTTTTCAGACTTGCGGATAAGGCCCAGTGGTAGGGGTGTCTGATCTTCGCGGGGGGCCCCCGGTTTCCGCGGAAGCCTGACGGAAGCGTCGAAATGATTGGCAGCGCGAGTCGGAGTCGAGGAAAAATGATGGGGCCCCGTTGAACGTGGTGTGCCGCGGGGCGGGGGGTAATAGGATCCACGGGGCCCGATCGGTGGGGTTGGACACGATAAATCCAGAGGGGAATTAATTGCCGTTTGGTGCTGTCGGGTCCGGTTCGGTCTGGGTCCGATCCGGGTCCCATGCCCGTGCGCGGAGCTCCTCACTGTCTCCGGCTCTCCTCCTCGAGAGAGGCCCCAGCGTCACTCGTTCCCCACCGCGGGAAAGGGTCGGTCCTCTTTCCACCTGGCGGGGGAAGGGCCCTCACTCTCTCTCTCTCTCTCTCTCCCTCTCTCTCTCTCGGTCCCATCTCGGAGCCCCGGCATTCTGCGTCCCTCGGTTGGTCCCTCCGTTGGCTCCGACTGGTTGACATCCTACAAATAAAATCAGCTCCAGGAATGCCCGCGACGACACGGGGCCTGTGGGACCTCTTGCTCGGCTGCCCCCCACCCCCGGGGGCCCGCTCCCTCCATCGAGGAAGTGAGCGGGCCCTCGAACGGGTGGGAGTGGAACAGAGCGACGGCGCACGAGCGGGCGCGACGAGCGCCGACCGGCCGTGGAGACCCACGGCATCAGACGTAATATATGGTAGCCTTAAGACAACGGTTTGGTAGAGCCACGGTATACCTGGCTGTCCCGTGGTATCCACCTTTACTCACACCGGCCACCGAGCCGCCCCGGGCCCGTACGTGTGTCCCGCTGGTGTAGGAGTCCTCCGTTTCCTTTCCTTTCGTTCCCTTTTGCCCGAGCCTTGCCTCCTCTGCCTTGCCTCTACCTTCGCCTTCTACCTTCGCCGTGCCGAGAGTGGCTTCGACGCACCACCGCGTCTACGAACCGCGATCACAGACCAGGACGTCACGGCGACACCGAAGCGAGCCTCGGGCCCCGACCGGGCCCGCGATCGCGACCTTTGTCCACTCCGCTTACCACGAGCACCGGTTTTCGAACATTTAGATCGATCCTGGTTGTTTCGCCGTTCAACTCGATCCTGGGTCCTATTCTGGGTCCTGAAGGTACCGAGGGGTCTGAACACAGTTGGGCCTGTCTACCGAATGTGGGTCATTAAACTGTAACGTAATTATGGGAAACGGAGAGGGGTTTTGCTAATTGGGAGGTACAGTGATTTCTCTGTACATGTCCCCAACGCCTGGACGATAAACGTCGCGGAATTATCCCCACTACAGCGGAGTATACTCCGTGAGGGGTCTCGGACGCTGTGGAGTGTAAACATAACTCGTGTACGTCTCCTGTACGATACACGACACTGGCAAGTGCTCCTCCGTTTAACAAGTTAAATCTACCAGCATTTGGAGCGGGCAAAAAAACATTTTTGTGGATAAACACGAGCATTGGAACGTCGGAGGAACGAGATTTTCGTGTTCCTCGGGGGACTGTGTAATGAAACGCTGCGATAATTTGCCGTAGAATTGGAAATATGGGTTTTTGCGAACGGGTCGCGCAAAAAAGCCGCACAGCACCGGCTCGTCCGCGCAGCCAATTATCATAAAACGGTCCAGATGCTGGTGGTTCAGGGCAGAGTCGCCTATGGACGAGAGGAATCCCCGACAATAAATTCGCGGCGCGTCGGAACGATACGTCCCTGTCGAACTCGACTTTATTCCCGAGCCCGTCGTCCGCAGAAGAACACGAGTTTTAGGTGATCAGAAGGCGAACGGTCTGATGGATCGACCCGGCCCGTCGTGTTAACGAACACGGTGGTCCCCCCGACGACGGACTTTCTTCCGCCGCGTCGAGCAGAGAGAAGAACTCCGGCTTCGCTATAACTAACCCGTTTCCGCGACATAAATTTCGTGAGCGCGCTCGCGCCGCTCCGATACCCTAAACGATCGCCGTCGGACACTGCTACCTGGCATGTAAGTCACGTTCAGGGTAACACGTACCCGACAACTAGAAAAAACCCGATACCCACTCGGCTAATCTCGCCTTATAAGCGTAAACTCCTCCGGGGCCGCTGCTTTGATCCTCTAGACGCTATCTAGGGACTTCGCTAGGGGAAACCAGCGCCAACGTCGCTGCGATTCTAATCGGGCCAAACGAACGCTCATTTCTCCCTAGCCCTTTAATTGTTTCGCAAAAATACAGAGGACGAACGAAGGACGAAAAGATTCAGGCGAGACCAGCTGAACACCTAACAACGATAACCCAGTCCGGATCCAATACTGGCATCTAGTTTAGGGCCTAACCAAGATTGAATCAAGACTTACTCAAGACTTGACCACGATTGAGTCAAGATTGACTCAAGATTGACTCAAGACTTGATCAGGACTTGACCACGATTGAGTCAAGTTTGGATCAAGACTTGATCAGGAATTGACCACGATTGAGTCAAGTTTGGATCAAGATTGACTCAAGACTTGATCAGGACTTGACCACGATTGAGTCAAGATTGAATCAAGACTTTTGATCAAGACTTGACCACGATTGAGTCCATTAATTGTTTCGCAAAAATACAGAGTCCCATCTACCTTTTAGCACACTCCACACATTTATTTACATTCCAATTACGGAAATATACATGTATTCGTCTCTTAACAATTTGAAAATGCTCGGACTCGTTTTCGCAATTCAAACGACGCTCGCTTTTTCCTGGTTACAGGGAAGGGGGTCGTTCAGGCTCGTCATAGGACGCGACGATAAATAATTTATCGGGGGGCGAATCGCGACGGCCGAGAGGGCCCCGTGCCCCCCCTCGTCTCGTAAAACCGAGTGAATTAAAGGATAATAAAAATTTAATCGATACACGGATTCGACCGGATTCCAGGCGCTCCCGAATCCATAGTAAATCTTACGGGGCCCCCGTGGCAAATGTGCGCGGCCGTGGAACTCGAGCCACCCCCTCCTCCCGCCTGCCCCCTTCTATTTCGGGCACCCTTAATGGTATAATGTAGCGTTCCACGGTGACAAACTCCGTCGGCGAACAACATTCCCGCCGCTGGTTCCTTTTTTTCGCATCTGGGGAACGCGACCCATTGTCCCTCGGAGCCCTCCCGCCCCTCCTCGCCCCCCGCTCGAAACGGTCCTGCGTTTAGCTGGGATCCTGAGGGACTAGAACCGGCGACATCGAGTCCCCGGGACAATTAACCTCTTGTAACCAGAGTTACGTGATTCCGGTCCGTTTTGTCTTGTTTCGCCTACAGATGATTCCCTAGATTGTCACTAGATGTGTCTACGATGACCCAGAAAAGTAACTAGAGAATGGATGAGTATCTGAATCAATTTTTGTAACGAAACATGTGTATACAAATCATCCAAACCGTAAATGTCCCAACGCGTGATCCACCTTGTTGGGGGGTATGGCACGCGCTATTGGAAGTTAAATCGTAAGGCGAGGGGTTGATATCGATGACCGGGGAAATTGGAAAGCTCGCCGAATTTGAATTTTAGAGTGTGGACCCCGGAGCAAAGTGTGCGATTCTAGGTAAAGATGAACAAACAACCGGGAGAAACGAGTTCAGTGCGGGGAATGTGCTGCGAACAAAGTAACATGTTGATTAAAAATGGTCGGGCCAACCGCGGACACGAGTTCCAAAGGGAGCAAGAGGCTAGATGGACGATTTCACGGGCCAGGGTTGCAGCGAATGGCGTTAATTGCGAGTCTCCGGTCTTTTTTCCGAGATCGAAGCTATTCGGGGAACGCCAGGTTGTTGTTCCCCGGGCGCAAGAGATCGGAAGCGTCGAAGGTTTATCGATTTCTTCGACGAATTTCTCGAATGCCGAGACACGCTTCTTCGCGAACCGTTCACACCTCGGACGTATCGAGCCATCTTCGTCGATTTGATCCACCGTGCTGATCCCTGCCGCGCCGGACCCCCTTTCTCGGAATCACTAATTAGTGTCCTTCTCGCTTTCTTCCTTTCCAATCAACGGCGAACGGGACGGCACGCTCGAATCTGATTCGAACCCGGCCGATTCCTACCCGGCAGACTGACTGACGCCCGTTGGGGGCCTCCTGTGCCCTAACCGTGGCCTGTTAGAGCCTCCTCTTGAAGCTAAATATACATGAGAGAGGATGCGAGAGTTGTTGACAAGCTGGGTTAAGCATGGGTTCAATCGTGATTAATACTGGCCCAGATTGCAGAGAAGATTCAGGAGGAAGGACGAAAAGATTCGTCCAAGACTCGCTGAACACCTAACCACAACAATCCAGTCCGGATCAATACTGGGATCTAGTTTAGGGCCTCGCCAAGATTGAATCAAGACTTGCTCAAGAGTTGACCACAATTGAGTGAAGACTTGATCAGGATTTGACCACGATTGAGTCAAGATTGAATCAAGACTTGATCAGGACTTGACCACAATTGAGTCAAGATTGAATCAAGACTTGATCAGGACTTGACCACGATTGAGTCAAGATTGACTCAAGACTTGATCAGGACTTAACCACGGTTGACTCGAGAGCGAATCAAGTTGGCCTGTCGAGGAGCGAGTCAAGTCTTGATCAGGACTTGACCACGATTGAGTCAAGATTGACTCAAGACTTGATCAGGGCTTAACCACGGTTGACTCGAGAGCGAATCAAGTTGGCCTGTCGAGGATTGAGTCAAGTCGCAGGGGGTCTGAGGACTTGAAACGCAGTTGGCCACTAGGTGATAGATAATGACAATTTCGCGTCAGTGGTCGGTTGGACTAACGAGCGCGGTTTAGCTGTTGCCGGAGGTCCTCGAGCATCGTGTGGAAGTGAGGAAGGAAGGAAGTAAAGGAGGGCTGGGGACTGCCTCGGGAGGCCGGTTGTCCAAAGGAGTAGGCCCAAGTCGGTCAGCAGCAGTCGCAGGAACGGAGAAACGGCACAATGCGTCCCGGCAACGGATAGCAGTTTTTTGCCCAATTGAATTGAATGTAAAACACGGCCTTACATCAATCTGAGCCGCGAGGCTGAGTGACCGGAGTGATTTAAGTATCGGCCTCACCGCGGTCTTTAGAGCTTTCGTACGTGCCCGAGCCATTGGGGCTCTGTACAGCCTCAGCCGTTCGCTCGCGGGAATCGGACAAGAGAGGAGTCAGTCGCGTTCAGTCCACTCCAGTCCAGTCGAATCGAATCGAATCGCATCGAATCGAAGCGGAGTGGCGTTAAGGTACACCGTCCCCGATCGCCTTTCTTTTCTTTCAACCTTTCGGTTAGGGGAACCGATCCCGGGAACCGAAAGGGGTCGTTCAACCTACTCGCTGCTCGATCGAGGGGATGATGCCTGTCCCCTTTGATAGAGCGACTCTTTCAATCCTTTCGACTGTTAAGAGACGCGCTCAAGGTGCGCCTCGATAGTTTCGCTGGCAGAGATCGAATTCTGCAACTCTGATAATCAAATCCGAGTTAGCAATCGATCCCCCAAACAGGAATTCCAATCCCTTTCCTATTAAAAGTTGGCAAAAATGTCTCTGAATCTTGACTGAAGTCTTAAGACTTGATCCATTCTGATTTCTTAGGTCTTTATCAAGTCTTGACTCAAGTATTGATCAAGTATTCCTTTGGTCTTGATCGAGTCTTGACTCAAGTATTGATCAAGTATTTCTTTGGTCCTGATCAAGTTGTAACTGAAGTATTTCTTATTTCTTGATCAGGTATTGACTCAAGTCTTGACTCAAGTCATGATCAAGTATTTCTTAGGTCTTGATCAAGTCGTGACTGAAGTATTTGCTAGGTCTTGATGAAGCTTTGACACAAGTCTTGTCTCAAGTATTTCTTATCTCTTGATCAAGTCTTGACTCAACGATTTCTTAGGTTTTCATCGAGTCTTGACTCAAGTATCGATGAAATCTTGACTCAAGACTTGACTCAAGTATTTCCTATGTTTTGATCACGTCTTGACTCAATCGTGACAAAGTGGTCCCGATTAAATCTCCATCAGGCCTCGGTCACTTCACAACCCGATTTCCAATCTTCTCGCTAAGAACGTGAAATTATGCCGCAGGTCTCAAAGGAAGTGGACTGTGGTCAAAGTGCGGAAAAGGCGATCCCGTGGCCGTCGGCCATCGCGTCGATCTTTTTCCTTTTTATCCGTCGGTCTGATCTGGCCCGGACAACAGCTCGTCGGCCAGTGGGAAGAACACCCTGTTCCGTTTCGTCTCGGTTTTTTTTCGACGTGGGATTCCGTGCGGAGAGAGAGAGAGAGAGAGAGAGAAAGAGAGAAAGAGAGAGACAGGGGCCCGGCGAGGCGGTATTTTCCTATCGGGATCGAATCTACATAGGCGACATTATTCTCGACGACGTCGTTATTCGGTATGCGGGAATCCACGACGCCGCTTTTGACGTAAATTGCGAGGAGCGCTGGTCACGTTTCTGCTTTATTCCGTTGCCGTTCTATATCGCCGACGCTCGACGGACGTGCAGACATCCGTGGACCGTCGCACGACACGCGTACACACCGTGACCCGCAGCGGACCTGGGCTACGCGCTAACGATCTCCTTTCGAAGACTATTCACCGTTTCCTGGGCCCCCCCCTAGCAAAAACGAGGCAACGTAATCTCGGAACTGGGTCCTTCGACACATTCCTCCACCATGCCATTTTCTTATCGCTGATGGTTGAATCGATCCGCAAATATCTCAGAAACTACCGATGACATAAAACGCAATCCTAGGCTAATTCCATCAGCTTCTAACAAGGATTCCAGCCCCGCAAACAGGTTTCGCCTAGGTCCATTTGTTCGAAAGTTACACGAACAAATAGCACGCGGAGTAGACTGGTCCGGTGAAATACAGTGGTGGACTCAAAAAATCATAACTCGGACAATACTACAGATATCGATATGAAACAAACGCCACTCGACAGCCCAAGGTATGGGTACTCGTTGAAAAAATCCGTGTCACGCTACCAGCACTGGATCATTCGTCACAATTTTTTTCATTCACCAATTCCCACTCTCTCTCGCTCGCTCGACACAGCAAGTTTGCCCAGGCTAAGTATGTATAGAGAAAAATAGCGAGTCACGGTGTTACCGACGAGCGAAAACGAGTGTCCGATCAAACAACAGGACCCTATGACAGCGAGATAGGACACGGTGGAACCGGTATTTCGCTGGAAACGCGGTGGATGAAATCGTCAGGCCGCGTGTCAATCCCTGGACCGGATCGAGAGTCTTTTACCGAGACTGCGAGGAAGAGAGAGAGAGAGAAAGAGAGTAAGCTGAAGCAACAAAGAGAGAGAGAGAGAGAAAGAGTGAGCGAGAGAGAGAGTAGAGGAGCAAGAGTCTCAGGGCACCGTGTGGACAACGATTTTCAGGGGGAGGACGAGCGGCATGGGAATAAAACAAGGAGGACACTAATTAGCGATTCCGAGAACCGAGAACACGAACCGTAGTACAGCACACACGGGGCCCTGTTCGGCCCCAGGGGCCCGGTAACGTGTTGGATCCAGCTGGAACCCGTACCGAACGGGGACGAGGATGCACCGAGAGACGAGGGGACCAAAGGTCGAACAGCCAACGAAGAGAGAGAGACAGAAAGGAGAGAGAGAGAGAGAGAGAGAGAGAGCGAAGCAGAGAGAACCGTCCGAAAGATTCGGGCCAGCTACGAGTGTCAACTCATGGAATGCCTTACCCTTGACCCTCCGGCGTCCACACGCTCCTCTCTCTCTCTCTCTCTCTCTCTCTCTCCCGGTTACTTTGTTTCTCTCACGAGTCCATATTGTGTCGTCCACTGAATTTTTATCCCCGCATTCCCCGTTTACGCCGATCGCAGATAAAACGCGGCCGGGTCCACGAAAATGCCGGCGGACCTAACCAACGCTAGAAACACTAGGCCGCTGTGTATATACGGTCGAATAAAACTGGCAGCGGGCCTAACAAGCTCAGGCGAGCGGGGACCGGTGACGCTTTAATTACCCTCGAGGGGCCAGAGTTCCTCGGGAAAATCGCTCACGATTTTTTCCGAAACTTCAACCTCTCCGCAGAGTTCGAAAAACATTCCCCGCGAATGAAACCAAAGGGGATTTGCAGATCGAAGTCTCCGCTTTCCGACGAGTCCAAAAAATTTTGATCTACGACCCGGTTTCTCCGTTTCACAATCATCACTGTCAAAACCGCACTGGTCGAATCTGAAACGAAAAATGGTCGAACTGTTCTGAACTGCTGTAACTTTTAAAAGACTGACTTCTTCGAAAAAATTGTTGCACCGAAAACCGGACGGAAACGTGGAAATTTTGCAGAGAGACGGTGATCAATCATAATAATCAAATTGCCGGGGTACAGCGTGAAAAAATCGAGTTTATCATAGAGCGGCTAATGTCCGCCTAATCCAGGATGCGACCGGCTCGCAAACGCGTTCCATCACCGGCTGATTACGCTGACGGGTCCACAAAGGGTGCGGGGGCGGCCAAGGTGAGAGGCAGATGGGGTGGGGTGAGGGCGGGAGGGGGGGCAGCGTTGTCGCTCGGCTCGTAATCATTCCCCTGATCACTTCCTTATTCGTGATCGAACACGCCGGCCCGTTCCACGCGTTCCTGAATTATTTCCAAACGTGACCGTCCGCTTCCACGTCCTTCACACCTACCCGGCTGAATGTTAATGCGCGTTTAGGCGATCGCCTCTACGCCCGGACGAATGTTGCGCGCCACACACGTCGACGGTAAGTGTGCTACGAAACCCAATGCCGAATCCACGGCTTCTCGATCGTTTCCGAAAGACCCTAAATCAACTCCAACAACACAATTTGCTCGAGCGAACGGCCCTGAACTTGATTTTCCGGAGCGGCCATTTTGTGGAAAAAGCAGCATCGAAAAATGGTTTCGTGTAGCTCTGGAAAGACAGAACGAAAGGCACGTTAAAGTTTGCTCGAGCAACGGCCCTGAACTTGATTTTCCGGAGCGGCCATTTTGCGGAAAAAGCAGCATCGAAAAATGGTTTTACGTAGCTCGAGAAAGACGGAACGAAAGGCAAATTAAAAATTATTTATTGTCGCGTTGGTTTCGCTAGGAAAAATTGCTGAATATGCTTCGATACGATGTATCGTTATGTGGAGGATTTTGATCAAGTATACAACATTATGCCTGTGTATTTTTGCAGTATTTTATTGGAGGCCGACGAGGATAGCGAACGTTTTGTAGAGACGTTGCGGCTTGGTAAAAAGGTTTATCGGCCGTGTATCTAATATTATTAAACATCGACGAGAACGTGATCTAATAATTTTTACCGCAGACCGCTTCCAGTGGCGGCCACTTGTAGTTAAAAGGTGGCGGAGCCGGCCACCGAGGAAAAAGAGGTAAATCGCAGCGATAAATCCTGGGACTCATTACCGGGGGAGCAGAAAAATCCTCGATACCGGGCCGATCGGCAAAGCCAGTCTAATCGTGAAAGGAAAAGGGGATCCGTGTGAATCGTTTCGAGTAATAGTGTTATCAGACGCGGCCCGTGTAGGACACGATGTGTTTCTGATACCAGGACCGAGCTACCTGATCGCTCCGCCGTAGGGAAGTCCTCGAACAACGCTCGAGCACAAACAAATCCCGATTCCAGCCACCTCCACCCATCACGAAACACACATCGCTTTCGAGTCATTCGAAAATGTCTCATCGCTTCTTCAACTGCAAGGTAAAGCCACTTTGTAAAATTTTTTTTTCACAGTTCAGACCACCGTACGTGCTCAACAGAGGAATCTAAGCTTTCAAATTGAAATACGATTTCAATTTTACCGATCTACCGATTTTGAATGAAAAGCATTCGAGTAAGGGTCTCTAAATTTTGGGTGAGCAATTGCCCATATTTGAACTGCTGTAACTCCGTTTAAAAAAATCGGAGGACAGTGCACCTAGGCTCATTTTAAAGGGCGGATCCTTAGCTTTCGTATCTCGTAAGTTTTTTCCTCCGAAAAAATTTTCTACAGTAAACACCGGACGTTGAAGCCAAAATCACTATTTCTGATACTCTTTCCCAGTCAGACCTATCTGACGAGTTTAAAAAATTTTGCTCGCAACTGAAACCAACCAGGACTCGAAGATGGAGTTCTCCTTTCTCCAACAGGCTGTAGAAAATTGTTCCACGAGGTTGCGTTGCCGTTCTGTGGCGATTTGTCTGAGCACGGGTTGTCGACGTGGGGTTGTTCTTGTTCGGGGTCGGTTCGAATCCGTCACTGGGCGTGAAGTCGGTGCGAGCCCGCGGGACCTGGCCGGCGAACCTACTAAATTCGAAATCCCGAACAAGCCCCGGGGGCGAAACTATTGACCGGGAGCGAGCGGGCTTGCTCCCGGCACCCGGACGACCGTTTCATTTAATTAAGACTTGTTTTTATTTCTGGTAAACTCGTCCGGGTATTTTAGGAAGGCCCGACGGCGACCGCCTCGCTCCCGGACCCGGTCCGATTAATTTATCGGGACTCGTCGGCGGACTCGCCGCGCTCCCGAGTACCCGCCCACCTCCACCCCGACCCCCTCCCTGCCCCCGGAAAACCGCGAAGTCGGGTGCAGCATTCGTTTTCCATTTGATTATGCCGACCGGGTGCCATTTACACGCACTTCGCTCGCGGACGTGTCGAGTTTACGACTTTCCGGACGTTTCGAGTTTTCGAAAAATCGGAACGTGCTCCGGGAAACCGGGGGAGGGGGCACGGCGATGGGAGGAGAGGGGACACACGCCCCTCCCTCCCCCATTCATCGTTTACCGCTCGGTCGCTGTTCGGATCGGCGCGAGAGCCCCCGAGTGATCTCTCTTGTTAATAATCATTCTAGTGCCGGTGAAAACTGGTTGCGGTGGTTACGACGCGTATAAAAGAGAACCGCTGGATTAATAATCGCCGATAAAGCCTTCTGGGGAATACTTGCGGCTGCCCGTCCCTCGCCCCGCCTCGACGGTGCCTCGCCGAGCTCCGATCTTTTAATATCCTGTTGCGAAAACTAAGTCTCGGTAATTAAACTTTTACCGAGAGCCTCAAGGGCAGCCGGCTAGCACTGTTAACCTATCGGTGGATAGTCGACGGACAGTACAGACCTTGAAGTACTACGAGTGAGCATACACTGTATGGGTAGACTGACGATCGAAGATTGAGGCGTCCGGGTGGACATCGGGTCAAAAGTTGTCGACATTCGATTTGTTGTAACTCTGTCGAAAAAAATCGGAGCGGGCTCTGCCTTGGCTCGTTTCGAAGGGCAAAGCCTGCGCTCTCGACGTGTCCGCGTGGTTTTTTCCGAAACGATTTTTTTCTGTAGAAGCCGGACAGAAATTCGAAAACAGTGACTTTTCGAAAGTTGTTCGAGTTCAAGCTGCTGTACAGAATTTGAGAAATTTTTCTCGCAGTCCAGACCACCACGTGGTTCAAGAGTGTACCCTTCGCTTTCTAACGAGCTAAAAAACTTTGTCCTACGATTTTTTCTCACCGTGTTACCTCGTGTTGAACGCAAAGCGTGACGCTTGCGAACGACAGTTACAGACTCGACGGTACGTAATGTGGTGTAACTTGGTGAAAAAGAATGATGGGACGACGTAACTAGGCTCATTCTAACGCTAAAATTCGCGGCTTGTCGGCCGGCCACCGCAATTTCGATGTAAATGACGAGGCAGGCCGTCCGATAATTTATTCGAGACGAAATCAATGAAGGGCAGGAGCCGGTGATATAAATCAGCCGCCGCGTCGTTTTTTAAGTTTAGCAGGAAGCACGGATCGAACGCTCGCTTGGTAATAGACTTCCACCGCGGGAGGATCATTAATTATGGCGTAATACTTCGCCGGGGATGCGCTCGTTCTCCTCTATTAGGCGTAGAAATGAGCCCGCCACTTTTTCGAGCGAGCCGACCGTTCCGACTGCGAAACTGCTCCGGAGAATCGCTGTTTTGGTCTTGATCAAGTATTGACTCAAGTTTTGACTCAACTCTTGACTCAAGTATGTCTTAAGTCTAGATCAAGTCTTGACTCAAGTATCTCTTAAGTCTTAATCAAGTTCTGACTCAAGTTCTGACTCAAGTTTTTACTCAAGTATTTCTTAGGTCCTGATCAAGTCGTAACTGAAGTATTTCTTAAGTCTTTATCAAGTTTTGTCTCAAGTCTGGACTCAAGTGTTGATCAAGTATTTCTTAGGTGTTCTTTTGGTCTTCGACGCGATCGTGCCAGCTTTTCACACTGCTGTTTCCTAGTAATAGACGCGCGGAGATCCAGTTGGTAGATTTTATCGGGCTGTAGAATTCGCGATACAAGAACCGGGAGATAAATTGCAAGCGATCGGCGGAACGAGAATTTGCATAAACTTCCGCGGAAGGTCGAACGATGACGAATATTTCTCCGGGACAGCCCTCGTATTTCCCGCTCGCGCGGTGTCACGGACAGCCTCCGAGCCGAGAACGAGTGCAGGTAAGCACGCCGGCATTCTAACTGGACCCGTGGACCTAGTCCTGGTCCTCGCCTCCCTCGAAAAAGGGTAGAGAGTGCCAGTCATATATTAGAGAACTGTTGGGGACACCTAACAAGCTGGCAGGACACGTTTCCCAGAATCAGGGGTACCTGCCGGCGCGAGCAACCCTCTCGCTCTCCCCGGCTCGCAGCACCTTTTCTCGTTTTGTCCCACCTCCCCTCGCCTCCCCGCGCCTCACACGCTCCTACGATCCCCCCTCGGCAATATTCCACCTTGTATTTCACATCCAGCCATCCGGATAGATATTGTTTCGCGCTTTCTGCCTGGACCTCGCGCGCTCTTTGCCGAAAACGAGCCGCCACGGCTCAGCCCGCCATTCGAATAACCTACAGAGGGACAGAGCATGATAGACGGCAGGTTTTCGAATCCCCAAATGGCAGGACAATGCCGAAAGTTGGCAAAAATGCTAGGCTAGGTCTCAATCTTGACTGAAGTCTTGGTTAGGTCTCGATCCATCTTGACTCAATTCTTGACTCAAGTATTTCTCAAGTCTTGACTCAATTCTTGACTCAAGTATTTCTCAAGTCTTGACTCAATTCTTGACTCAAGTATATCCCTCATCTTGACTCAAATCTTGACTCAAGTTTTGATTCAAGTCTTGACTCAAGTTCGTACATGAAAATACTTTCTCCATCTCCATCCCTGAGAATCCCGGGAGACAAACCTACTTGCCCTACGTGAAAGCAGAGAATTTCCCCTTTAAAATGAGCCTAAGTACATCGCCCTGCAATTTTTTTTAACGGAGTTACGGTAGCTTTAACTTTGACAGTCAACGAAGTCTTGAACATCCTGGTGTTGGTGGCGCACTTTTCACTCAATGAGCCGTAAAATGACGGGAAAAAATCGTAGAGCAAAATTTTTGGACTTTCTCGAAAGCGGAAACTTCGGTCTTTCGACCCGTGATGGTTTTAATTGAGGAAAAAATTTTTTGAGTTCCTCGCGGCGTGTCAAAGTTGGATAATTTCGAAAAGTCAATATTCTTGCAATTTCGTCTGAATTTTTGAGTAAAAATTTTTTCGGAAAAAATCACACAGAGGCATCGAAAGCACAGATCTCGACGTCCAATATGAGCCTAGATACGTCTCCTTGCGATTTTTTTCGGGGAAGTTAGAGCCATTTGAATGACGGCAATTTTTCATTTCCGATTTAACGAGCACTCGGTTTGTTTAAAGCGCGATAAGACGGCGATTAAAAGTCGTAGATGAATTTTTAGGGGCTTGTTGGATAGCATAGTTTATAGGAACCGACAAGAATGATCTTTTCTATTTTTGCGGGGAAGGGGCAGTGTGGAGCGGATCGATCGATCACCGGCGGAATCAATCAGAAATGATTCTCGGCGCGGCGACCCACCGCGGCCGCGAGGCTTGATGATGTCTAGTCACAACACTATTGTTTCAATGACCCGGTGCCCCGCCCAGTAGGTGGCACCCAGCCATCACATACTAATGAGCCAACCAGTTTCGAGGATCATCAACGCTTGCCACGGGAGGCGAGGTGTTGAGAACACACCGAGGCGTTTTTTAACGTGGCTACACCGGTACCGGCGCGCGCGTTATCGGGCCCCGGCCGTTTCTCTCGGCCGAAAACGCCCGCGAAGCGATCGTTTACACGCCGATCCGATTAAAAACTGTCCCTCATAGCCGGGGCCCTTCGCAACGAGGATTAAGGGGCTGCACCTCGGGGGCGCCCGACCGCGAGTAATTAATTCCGATACGAAGCCAGATAGAGCGACACGAGATAGAGAGCCCACGCGCTCGATCCGTGTTTCCCGTTCACGAATTCTCGGGGAATCATCGATATCCGGTATCAAGATCAAAAGGCCTGCGATCGACTCGCTTCGAACGCGAAAACTACGTTTCTGTGGTAATGCGGAATTTGCCTCGACCCGGTGCATCTCTTCGTTCAAAGTGCGACAAAATCGCAAGGAAAAATCGCAAAGCGATCTTTTTGGGCTCGTTGGAAAGCCAAAACTACATTCTTTAAACACAGTTTAGTCCCGGTCGCGAGAAAAATTTTTCAAGTTTTCTACAGACGCTTGAACTAGAAAAACTTTGGAGAAGTCACCATTTTTGGATTTCTCTTGGATATTCGGAGCAAAAATTTTTTTCAGAAAAGACAGATAGATGCTTCGAAAGCGCAGACTTTACCCTTTAAAATGAGCCTAGGTACATCGCCCTGCGACTTTTTTTCACGAAGTTACGGAACATTGAATATCGACAACCACCCAGGATATAGTGACCCTGCAATTATTGTTCTACTGTTGGTAACGCATATTTCATCTCGGTAAAAAATAATCGTTGAGCAACGTTTTTGGACTCATTCGGGAGCAAAGACTTCACTCTATAACCACGTATCAGTTTGTATAGCGAAAAAGATTTATTGACATCCACAGAGACAATTAAACTCAAAAATTGCCGGAAAACGATGCTTCTCACGGTATCTCGGACAGTGTCGAGTAACAAAGTTCCATGAAAAAATGATGTGGGCGTGTTCGAAGCGGAAGGTTTGCCCTTCGAAATGAGCCCGGTTAGACCGAGGTCGGACTTTTTTCCGGAAAGTTACGGCCGGCGGAAGATCGTCGACTTTCGGTCGCGAAGTTTGTTTAAAGTCTGCGGGAACACGTGTCCGAAAGTTATGGCAACGGGAGATCTCGGCAGGCGAAGTAAGGCAGCTCCGTGACGTCCGGGAAGATCGAGCGTGAATGAGGCGCTAACGACCAGTGATTACCGAGCGGTGGGACCCGCGAGCGTGTGTGCTTGTGAGCGGAGTCGGTGCGAGAGCGGATATCTACACGCGTAAAAGCGGTTACGACGCGCTGCGCGGTGCGGCGCGGTTACCATCCCCTAACCCCTCACCCTCCAGCACCGTGGCACCGAATAATCGGACGTGTAGGTGAGGATGTCCATCAATCCCGGAGTGTGGGACCTCCCGCGACGTTTCTCATCTTCTCGCCGAGCGACGCCGGCCGTCTACTCCGACGGCGACGGCGACGTCGTCCGCCGACGTCTACCGGCCACGCTTCGGCCCTCCGGTGCAAGATTGATGCACCGGCGTGACGCCGTTTTTCGACGATTTCATGCCACCTCGAGACTCTTCTCTCTCCCTCTTTCCCCTCCTCTCCCTCTCTCTCTCTCTCTCTCTTTCTTCCTCCCCTCTCCGCTCCTCTCCGCCTTCGTCAGCTCGGAGAGTTAATACGCTGCGTCCTCGGCCGAGCGTTGATGAACGACTTTGTTGGTAAAGGAGAATCTGTTGGGGGGATCCAGTTGTTACGTCCGGGATTCTCATGCTAGGGTCAAGGAGATCGACTCGGATCATTGCCTGAGAGATTTTGCCCCTGGGGCCACTGCTCCGGCTCCGTGGAGATCCGGAGCTGTGGAGCCACGCCCCCCGAGGACTCTACACAAAAAGGGGGCAAGATTAATCCAACGAATGACACTGAAAGCTAGCTTTTAGGTGATATCGAGTGTCCAAGTTTCATTGGAGCGACATCCGCGGCTCCGCCCACAATGGAAGCGGCCAAGCCACGCCCCTCGGAGCAGTCTACACATAGAGAGGACAAGATTAATCCAACGAATGACACTGAAAGCTAGATTTTAGGAGATGTTGAGTGTCCAAGTTTCATTAGAGCGATATCGCGATTCCGCCCAAGCGACCAAGCCACGCCTACTCGGACCACCCTACACACCAACAGAGCAAAACGAATACTCGTACGTGACGGAATGGGATCTAGTGTTTCTCCAGCAGCATTCCTCTTAACCCGATGATCCTGGGAGCCCTCTACAATACTCCCAGGGGCGACTGCCCCAGGTTCCCAGACTCCGCCCCCGTTCCGCCCACCTCGAAAAGTTCCACCGAAAATCCGTGTACAGTGATCGTTACGCATCCGGGCGAGTCTGAAGTGCAAGATCTAGGATCGAAATCCGCCATAACCGTTCCGGGTGAAGAGCGGAAAGGTGGTGATAAAAGTGAAATTACACCGGGCCGTCCGATAAACTCGGCCCGCAACCGACAGAGAGTATAGACGGGGCCCCGGTCGCTCGCGGTAAGCATAATGCCCCGGAGTAGACAATGGACACTTACGGGGCCCTCTCGGGCCCGATAACTTTATACGTGGCGGCGATCCGGGGCTGTTCTCGCGCCAAGGGCCGAGGGCCGGGGGAGGGGGAGAGAGTACCGGTAGGCGTGGAGGATCACGATCCACCCATAGAAAATCGCGGCACGTATGCGCGCGGGCCGGTAATCAAACCCATAAATCCGAGGCATAAGCAACCTCTGACACAGATTCTGCCCGACTCTCTCTCTCCCTCTCTCTCTGCTCCTCTCCTTTATCTCTTTGTCTCTCGGGTCTCTCGGTGGCGCGCGGGCCCGATCCCGCGGGCCGATAACTCGCTCGTTCGCACTCGATTTCCTTGTAATTATCGTTTCGTTGCTCTCCGGCCCTTCTCTCTCGTCCGAGTCCTCTCCTTTCCCGGCGAAAAGATCGCGAAATCTGTCTGAAACGATTTTTCGACTGGATCGAATAATTAAGAAGAGCGAGAGAGGGTGGGAGGGGACGCACCGGAGAGGGAGTGGGGAGGTGGAGCGAGAGAGAGAGAGATTGAGGCTTGGAAATTGCGGGAGCACCTCGCTCCCCGTCCCGGGGCCCAAGGGCGAGAAATCGAAAAGGCCGTTGCGCATCGGAGCTGCTCGATCGAGCGAGGCATAGCATTAAACCGGGCCCCGGTCCGTCGGTTACGTTGCGTTTCTCGCCGGGGTGTTGCACATCGTTGCATCGGACCATTCTCTCACTCTCTCTCTCACTCTCTCTCTCTCTCTTTCTCTCTCTCTCACTCTTTCCCTCTCGGTGCGCTGCGTGTGCCTCCGCGCGCTGGGCGTGGTGATGCACGACTGCCTATCGAGCTGCTCTATCGCTAATAAATCTGCGCCGCAACTAGAGTCCGCCTCGAGTTATATACCGGCGAACGGATAACGACGCGTCCACGTTCCGTCGAAAAAGTTGCCCGCGCGGAACGACCGAAAAATAACAGAAAAGAACAACAGCCCCCGCTCGCCGCCCGTGGACCAGTTACCTGCCGTCCGGGCAGGACGCGACGGCTACACGCTCGATCCACCCGGCAGCGAGTCCTCTTGCTACCTCGAGCACGATTTTTCCGCTTAAACGTCACCCCGTTGCCGGGGAAATTCTGTTCTGTTCGCCGGGCTAGAAACCTGTTTGGTGGTCTTCGAGGACGCTTCGACGGTGCCTACGATGGCTGAAGTTGATGTTCGAGTGGTGGACCTGGGGTGTGCACCTAGAAACTCGGGACTTCGGATGTTGATGACTGAAGGTAGAGGAGGATGAGCCTGTCTTGGTCCACGACCTCTAATTGCTTCTAAAATTGAAGACCCCCTCGCAAATCGCCATTTTTGTAATCAGTTACTGGATAATTATATTGCAGAATCTCTCGCGGTCAAAATACAGCGAAAACGTAATCATACTTTGGTAATTTCGTCGTTTTTCGATGACCCACGAAGCTGCAATCTTCGCAAACACGTAGGGGAATGACGCTCTGTACAAAATCGTAAAAATACATCGTTGAAACCGGTTCGATCCTAAAAATAATCGCTTTATCCCTTTCTAGGCTAGCACCCTTTCAATTTTCGGTGCCTTTTTCGAGCCGATTGCGAGGATTCATCAAGATAACGATGGATTATCGACATCATTAACCCGGAAAATTCTCCATCGATTTGAATCCGCGTGCAGGGCCGGCTGGCGCCATCTGTCAGCCACCGCGGGAACCTAATCGCGGGGTTCCCCTCGGGAACATCCTCGGCGGGTCCTAGTCGATACACCTTCTAATAAATAGAGGAGACCCAAGCCCAGGACAAGTGGGATTCGAAGAGAATCCTTCGGACGTGACCGGACGGTCAGCAGAAATAAAACGTCCTGTCCGGTTCGATTTCGAGAAATCTCGAGGGCGTATCGACGCGACAGGGTGTTCGAACGGGGTCGTCCATCGATTCCCGGAGAGTTAAAAAGCAGCCGGCGGCGAACGGCGACTGGTGGATTTCTCATTGATTCCTGGCGGACCTCGGGCCAGGGTAGCACAACGGGCTAGGAAGTGGCTGCAACCTTCGCCAGGACATCAATACTTCGACTACGGTGCATTATTCGCCGATAATGTCCGCAAGGCCGAGCCCAGAGAGGGTTTATCCGGCGGACGCTTTGGCACCGACGCCGCGGCACGTTCCCCTGCGATGTAATAGAGCCGCCACGTTTTGCGAATCACCTGGACCGGCACCAAATTTTTGGGAGTCGACACTGTGGTCCATGTTTGACGGAAAACGGACGCAGTTCAAACATCGCCTACAGTGAATTTAATCGCCTACGAGTCGAAGCTAACAGGTTCGATCGCGAAGACTACATTCCCCTCCTAATTTGCCACGACGCGCAGCTTCGCGTTCAAACTGCGATAACAGGGCGAGGAAAAATCGTACGGCAATTTTTTTGGACTCGTTGGAAAGCGAAGACATCAGTCTACAAACCTAGAGAGGTTTCATTCACGAGATAAATTTTTTGATCTCTACAGAAGCAGTTGAATCCGAAAAATTGTCCAAAATCAACCCTTCTCGTATTTCCGTCAGCTCTGGATGCGAAAAATTTTTTCGGAGAAAGTGATCTACGGTATTCGAAAGCGCAGACTTCGCCCTTTCGAATGAGCAGAGACTCGTCATCCTCCGATTTTTTTCCACAAAGTTACACGCGTTTAAACAACAAGAGTCATCGAGAATTGATTTATCCTCTTGTAACCCTGACGCCAGGAGGCGAGTTTTCATTTAAAAAGCTATAACTCGAAGAGAAAAAATCGTACGGCAATCTTTTTGGTCTCGTTGGAGAGCGGAGAGTCCGGTCGTTGAAACCGCTGGAGTCCAATATGCGAGAAAAAATGTCTAGGCTCCACGGAGGGTAACTTCTTCCGAAGGTCGATCGTAGGTCATAGCGTGGACCATTGGATACGACTTGGTCTCAGCTACCGAATGAAACAGCGGGTGCACGGAGGACGTTTCGGTGGAGTGAGACACCGGGTATATGGAGAAAATTGTATTTTTCGGCGGGATGTCGCCGAAGCGTCTCGAACGGGGGCCGCTTTTGTGCCCGGGGGCCGTTTATCGCGGCAATTTGCGGGACAGTTCGCAAGGAACTCGGGGCGATTGTCCCGCGGGCATTAATTGGCTACATTATACACCGCGGCCGGGCGCGGAACGGCCCGGGAAATCGAGCGTGACGATCAACCGGGACGATCTGCATCGCGGCGCACAACCCCGGAGATATGAGCAGCAGGAAAATAATTTCGCGAGATACCCGGCCGCAGCGTATCGTAAAGTTACGCTACAGGGGGGTAGAGGGGGCGGGGGGCGGGGGGGTGCGAGGGGGTCGGCGGGTTCGTCGAGCAAATACCGCGTAGATCGTTCTCGGTCCCGTTTCCGTTCGGTGTATCTCGCCGCAGCCGTTCCGAAATCTTGACGATAAACCGCGGAAATTCGCGTTAATTGCCGCCTTTAGCCGGTTAATTAGCGGCCGCTCGCTGGCCTAATCGTCCGCCGCCAGCACCGGCCGCTCTGTTTGCCTCCATCGCGGCTAAACAAACCCGCTGCGATCGAACTAGATCAATTTGACGACGTCGACTCCCCCGCTTTCCCGAAAAAGGCAATTTTAGAACGTTCCTGAGTTATTGAAAAATGACAGAGTTCGGTTTGTAAAATTATCGCGAAGGCTAGAAGGCCGTGGGAGCAGTATAAATTGGCTGGTGCACAGTTCGAACCGTCAGACTTTTTGCAAAATTGTTTTCCGTAGGGGTTACTTAACCGTGAGTTGAAATTGAGACCACAATCGAGTGTGGAAATTATTGGGCATTGGGATTTTGGTAATTTAAGTGTTTTCGTTTGTTCAAATATTTTCTACCGCGTGTTGCCCTCGTAGGAAGTAACGGGAAGAGGGGGAAGGTACGCAGGGGGGCGGTACGGAGAAAAAATGAGGCAAAACTGTATCGGAAGATAATGAGGGGGTAGCCGTGTGCCGGTGATCGGGTCCATTCACCACAAAGAAGAGGAATAACACGAAGCAACCGAGACGCCAACTATTATAGATGCAGCTCGACGATGCAACGAAAAAAGTAGCTGAGCTGAGCGCCGATTGCGCATTGAATCTCCTCGATTTTCCAGAAATTCCACCATCCTAAATATTTACTCGTTCCAGACACAACTATCCTTCCACCTCTCAAACGGTAGTCGACATTTGTAGAATTTTTGTGAGGAAACTACGAGAGCCACCGCATAGAAACTTACAACGATTGTTGACACTGTTACCTGGTATATGTTAAATTTTTTTCGCGAGAAAATATGGTACAGGTTTTTCATAATGCACGTCGGAATCAATCCTTGCATTTCAACCTGGCTGTACAGTAAGTGATTTTTGCCATTTTTTTACGGGAAAACTACTGGAGCTATTAAAACGAAACTTACCACGATTTTGACTCATATCATGCAGTATACATACAATTTTTTTCGGGGCCCAATACCTTCTACATTCTGCACGACATGTGTCAAAAGCAACCCTTGCCCCGACCGGATCCAAAATTATTTAGCTTGGCTGAATCTTCCCTAGAACAAAACAACGTTAAAATCGTTAATTTATTTTTTAACAAAAAGTTAACTCCTCGCAGTCCAAGAAGATCTACCCAGCATACCATGCACTGAAAAATCTCGACGATCGAAAGAACTTCCTAGGGTCGAGTTTAATGGCCTCTGCTAAAATTGCAGCATTCTCTGCCGCTTCTCTCAGGGAAAGAGATCGAACGAGGACGAAGTGGAGAGGAAAAGAGAGAGAGAGAGAGAGAGAGAGATAGAGAGAAGCGGAGAATCTCGGAGAGAGTGTCGTGGTTTCTCTATCTTCTGTGGGTATACTTGAACGAGCTCTCGCGCCGTAGCCAATAAATTTTTCGCGTTACCTGTACCAATAAAATGAGATAGCGGGAGTAGAGGAGGCATCGACGCGATCCTGAAACAACTATACTTATCGAGGATCGTGCCTCGCAGGGTCTGATGGAACCCCGCGTTTTCAGTCCCGCTTCTGTAATTACTATCCTCCTCGCGTATACAGGATCGTTGCCTCTTTACTCCGGTTCGTGCCAAAAACGAGAACTTTACTCGGCCTCTCTCTCCTTCCATCACCTGTCCCTTGTTCCCTCAACGATACAACGCCCCGGTGTGTCAATACTGCCGATCGAATCATTCTTTGTCACTCGTGGTCCCTGGGAAAGCAGTTCCAAGTGGTTTCAAACAGTTCGAAGCAGTTTGGTGGCGTCAATACTGCTGGTCAGATCGTTCTTTGTCACTCGTGGTCCCTGGGGAAGCAGATCGCAGTTGTTTAAAGCAGTTTGAGGTAGTTTGGAGCAGTTCGAAGCAGTTCGAAGCAGTTTGAAGCAGTTTGGTGGCGTCAACACTGCCGATCAGATCATTCTTTGTCACTCATGGTCCCTGCGGAAGCAAATCGCAGCGGTTTAAAGCAGTTTGACGCAGTTTGGAGCAGTTCGAAGCAGTTTGAAGCAGTTTGGTGGCGTCAATACAGCTGATCAGATCATTCTTTGTCACTCATGGTCCCTCGTGAAGCAGCTCGAAGTGGTTTGAAGCATTTTGAAGCATTTTTAAGCAGTTCGAAGCAGTTTGAAACAGTTCGAAGCAGTTTGGAGTAGTTTGAAGCAGAGTTTGGAGTAGTTTGAAGCAGAGTTTGGTGACGAATTTACAAAAACCTCGTGCAGTTCAGAAAAGTGTCCTCTATCATTGATTTGCAATCATTTCCTTGAAATATTGTTTTCCTCGGAAAAGGCAAGCTAATGGAAATTGAAGCTACCAGAGCCTGATCGACAATAGCAGCTCCGGAATACTTCAGAACGCTTCGCATTGCTTCGCAGTGCTTCGCAACGGTTCGCACAAGAGCGCTTCGCGTCGCGGATCGACCCGTCATACAGGCCGGGCGGTCGCGTGCAAAAAATACGTTAATTCCGCGGAACTTGCATGACCGTGCAAATAAATAAAACGGCGACACATGCACACGGGGACGCACACAGGGACAGAAGGGCTGCGAGCTCGCGCGGTCGCCGCGCCGCACCGCGCCGCGGCTCGGCGTATTTTATATTTTATCCGGTTCGAATGATTGATTGCGCTCCCGGCCGGCGGGGTTCTGCCCGAAGCCCCGATACCATCTCGCGGAATGCCCCGACTGTACTTGTCGTTTCACGCATTGTTTATTATTGTCCGATGGTTTTATCGCGATCGTCGTCGCCGTCGTCGTCGCCGTCGTCGTCGTCGTCGACGAGCTAGAAACGACGGCCACGCGGCTCTACGAAAACCCGCTTTTTCGCGTGAAACTACGCCGGTACGCTTCGATCGAGGATCACTGATCGAGCTGGACTGACCTAGCGATCTATCTATAAGACTGATTCATCACTGAACTTGGACTAGGTTTTGTTGCGGAAATTACCGGCAATGGAAAGGATAGAAAAATGGAGAAAATAGTCTAACGGGGAAAACGCGGGAGAAATAGTCTGTTTTTTAATAAAATTGTGATCCTCGAGGTCTGTATAAAAATTGGACGCTGTTTCTTGCCAGTACGTGGTCTGAAAACTACCCTGGTCCCTGCCATTTGTTATAATCGTGGTTTTCCAAGGACACCGTCCGGAGGATCACATCGCCCGGTTCAAGGACGCGTCGTCGGAGTAAGAAGATCGGTTCGAAATATTCGTGGGGGCAGCAGAAGACTCGGACACTTCGCCGGTCCGTGAATAGGGTGATGGATGGCGGGCTAGGTATCGCGGTATCGCGGCTACCGCTTGCTTATTAAACTGTTCGGTATTTCTCGTGGACGGGCAACAACGAGGCCCTCGAGGAGAGCAGCACGAGCAGCCGCGCTGGAAGAAGATCGATGCTCGTCCCGAGCCGGGACCGAAACTTTTAATAAATGTCATCTGCTACCGAGGTAGCTCCGGCGACTCGTTATAAATTGCTACCGTGCAGCGAGTCAAGTTCCGTCTCTCTCTCTCTCCCTCTCTCTGTCTCTCTCTTAACTCTGTTCGGCTCTCTCTTTCGCTCGCCGAGACGCGTCCCAAAAATTATCTGATTCCCTGGAACCGAGGCCCGTCCCCTTTCCCGTCCCAGCATTCCAGATCTCATTCATTTATTGGCCCGTGCGCGCGGGACACTCAATTATGCGAACCGATCGTCAGGATTGCAAATGGCTGCGGGTCTCCGCGAGCAGAGAGACACTCGAGAACTTGGCGCGGCGGGTCTGGGTCTGATCTGACCCGAAGCACAAGCAGGGCAAGGTGGTTTCACCTTTTTATCAGGCCGTTCAGTTTTGAAATATAATTAATTAATTGTTCATGTAACAGGGGGTTGCTAATTTTTTATGGCTTGTGATGAATGTTTAGGATGTAGTGGAGATTGTTCTCGACAGTAGAGGGTATTTTTATTGTTTGCAGATCATCGACAAATTCCGTTATTTGAGCACCTAATAAATGGAAGTGTCTAAAACTGTTTATAGGTTGACAGTGACTTTGTCTTTGAACAATTTTTATGCACGTTTAAACTACAATAATGGTATAGAAAAGTATACCGTTGTATTCGGGGAAGTCTGAAGAATCGGCACACGTAAAAATTGTTCCGCCATCTCTCACTCTTGCGTCGTAAAAAATTTCGAAAGTTTAAAATTCGTCTTTCGCCCTGGAAATGAAAATTCTCGAAAATCGAGGGTGCCGGGAAAAATTGAGATATTCGTAATCAGCGCGGGAAAATCTATAGGACACGCCCGGAGAATGATTGTTTGGATGTTTGGAAACTGTTGAGACTATAACGCAATAAGGATCTGCGTCGTTGTTGAGGGTCGGATTGGTGGATGGTTGTTGGACACCCGGTACGAAACGGATGATTGCGCGTTGCCCGCGAACGCAACAGATCGCTACGTTATTATTTTCGCCAGTTATCGAATTAGATGTTGGCTTAACGGGTACGTACGGCCCGGCCGGGTCGCCGTGTACCCGGCGCGCTCATAGGCGTACATACGCGGCTCTTTATCGCGCGATAGCGATCCGAAGGGGAGCGGAGGACTTCCTGCAGCTGGTCCATTCAATTTCCAACCGCAATTTTCCCCCCGCCGACAGAAAAAGACATCTATCCCCGGGATCCGGTTTGGAAATCGTTCCAGGAAAGTCCGGTCAAATTTTCTGTCCAACTTCCAGCATGTCTGCCCAATCAAATCGTCCGTCCCCCACGTTCGTCGACTACGGAATCCTCTGTGGCTCGGACCGATGATCCATTGATCGATGATCCACTGCCGGAAGCAGTGGCAGGAACCTATGATCGCGGCTCGTGCTTCGCGAGCCAGACTTTCGCGCGAACCGGCTCAATTTCCTGAGAGTTGTAAATTATGCCGATTCTAGATCATGCGTCGCGGTTGACGCCCATGGGCTCTCCCTCACCCCTCGCCATCTCTCTCTCTCTCTTCTCTTCTCTCTTACTCTCCAGAGGCTTCGGATTCCCGTCGAACCATCTCCCCGAGATTACCGCTCACTCGTTACTACCTACAACGTACTTACGTTACTTTTAGAACTGCTTATTACTGTGATTACCGGCGCATAATGCGACGACCGAGCGTTCTACAATTTATTATTGAATTGCTATAATACGGGCCGACGTGCCCGTGTGCACGCTGCACCGGCGCGGATTCCTGCGACCACGAAAAGAAAGGGAGGCGGCTCACTTCCTCCTCGAAAACACATCCTGCACGTTTTTACCGGGGAAAACGGTTTTCGAATTGCCCGCCAATTTTTCTGCCGCGGGGCCTACGGTGCGTGTTGTTGTCGGGCACCTTTGCACGATGATTTTTACCGTGCCGGAGGTTCGTGTCAAAAAATATGGGTTTCGGCTTCGTATGCTATCCCCCCACGTTAGGTTACCCCTTGTGGGACACTCGTGGATTAACAGATGCCGGTGATAAATAAGGATTTCAATTATGCGTATATGCATTCTCATATTAATGATGTTACGTCCCAGATAAGGCGCAGTTTCGAACCTACCTGCATTCACCGGCTTCGGTGCGGGAAATTGAGGACTGGTTAAATGAGTTGTACTCGAATTCTTTATTTTACTTTTACTTTATTCTGCTTTTTCATCAGAATTTCCTTTAAAATTTTGGTCAACGCAAATTGGAACCTGCATATCCGTTCGCAGGCCTCAAACTTATCGGGCCCGCGTCATCCCTAATACCCCAGGCATTTATTTCTGCGGACCTGAGGCACTGCTGATAATAAGTAGAGGGTCCCGCGTCTCCATTAGCATTTTTCCGTGTTTGCCATCCTCTAAATCGCGCACTTAACGTGGCAGCTTGTATCTCTTTGGTCTGTTAGGGGTCACCGCATATGGTGTTGGCCATTACCGTGGCCGCGCAGCTGCGGCCGGGTGTCTTCTCTCTTTCCTATCGATAGAAAAATCCTGCTATATAACTAGCAGATCGTTCGGCCCGCCAGGATTTTTCCTTTTCCGGCGACGTGAAACGCGGAAGAGGATGGCCCAAGGCGCAACGTGCCGACGCACACACTTCGCCGCCGATGGGGCTCTCGCATCATCGATATACCCTGCGAAACAGGACGAAATCACCGGTCTCGGCCTTCTATCCCACCATTTTGAACGCTCCTCTCTCATTGTTGCTTTGATGCGTGATTGGCCTGCCTCGCCAAACAGGCGATTCCCATCCAACAACCCGTTTTAAGCCCGTTTACCAGCCTATCCGCCGTTCTGATGCTAGAAAAATTAGGACTTCCGGAAGCACGGTGACCAAAAATCCAACGTCCTCATTCGAATCTTTTTCTCCTCCCGCCTTTTTTAAAACCGGTTTCAGACCTTCACGCTATCTGACGGACAGGCTCCGGACTTAAACGTTCTTGGAAACCTTCATTACTGTCAGGCGATGTGTAAAGAATAATAATTTTTGCCGTTTCAAATGATTCTTGCCGTTTTGCTCAGAAGACAACGTGTAGAAGTCCGGCACGAATCATCTGCTCACATCAAAGGTCCGTACAGCGCCAAAACACGTAGCGGCGAAACGCTCAAACTGTTAGCCAAATTTACCGACAGGTGGTTCTACAAGTTATCGACAGATGGAGCTAACATCATTTTGTACTGTTTTAACATCAGCGCTCTACCATTACCGACTGCCGATAAATTTCACGAACAGTTTGGGCGTTTTGCCGCTACGCGTGTTGGCGCTGTACGGACCTTTAACGCGAGCAGATGATTCGTGCCGGACTTTGCACGATGTCTTATGAGGAAAACGGTAAGAATCAATCACGTCTGGTAAAAATTAATATTTATTATCATATTTGATCGCGTTTTGATAGATCTCGTTCCAACATCTTTCGTTTGTCAGCGTAGAGGGTGTAAGAATAGGTTTTGTCAATTTTGTCTTATATGAATAAAATCCGGAATCACATCGACTAGTAAGTTGTATCTTGTTGCAGAAAATGGCTGATGGATGGCGCTGTCGCATATCAACAACATGTTCACGATGTAGATCGAAGAATGCGCACAACAATGTTCTAAAAACAATTGTGAGACTAAAGAATGCGTTTTTGGAAAGTTGCAACGTCGGGAACAAGTAATTTAATCACATTATCTCCGACAATCGTAAATTGTTTTTTTTCGTTGATGAGTATGACCTAACCTAACAAACCAAACAGAAATAAATATGCTTATCCTTCTAGGTGCGTGTGGTTCCTTAATAAAGAGATATTCTCCAAATCAGAAAAGATGCAGCGGACAAATTTGCCGATCGTGCCCATGCAGCTGGACTCGTCCATAGCGATTAAGATCAGCATGGGTGGGTCCATGTTCCAGGAGAGGACGTTAATGGGCAGATCTGACGTGTGGCACAGCATCAGAATCCTCAAGGGCACACAGTACGACAAGGAGACTGTGCTGAAAGCCATTTTGAATGCCATAGAACCAGCAGAGTTGGTACCTGTTAAGTACCAGGCCATAGGGGAGGACACATACTTTTTGGCAAGGAACTGTGCGCACGCCTTGGACAAACTATGCAAGACCAATTTGATAATCAAAAACCCTGAAGGGGATCCTTTGATCCTGATAGTCACTTTGGGGTTTGCGTCTATCCACGAGCTGAAAATCAACCTGCAGCCTCTGCTCCTGGCAGCCCTGGCCAAGAAGTACGATCCTAGTAGAAAGAGACTGGACTTGGAGCAGTTCCACAAGGACCCTGAAATGTCTAAGGCAGTCTACTGTCCGCTCACCCAACAAAGGACCTTCAACCATGTGATGAAACTGACAAAGACTGCGATCGCGACCGTGAAGGAGCTGAACCTCCAAAAGAACGAACTGTTTAATCTAATTCCCATGGAAGCCTGTGGCCTGACCTCCATAAAGTACCTGGACCTGCGACACAACAATTTGTATAGCATGGAAGTCCTGTCTCCCTTGAAAAGCATGCCTATAGTCAAGCTATGGCTCGATGGGAATCCTCTATGCGAGAACTATTCGAAGCCTAAACAATATATCGAGTCTGCTAAAAAATATTTCCCTAACCTGACGCAACTAGACGGTGTCTATGTGAAGACATCCATTTTGCCGCAGATTTATACCAGCTACTTGAAAAACGAGGATAGAAAAGACCTGGTCGCTAAATTTGTTAATCATTTCTTCAATTTGTACGATCGGAATGACAGAACGGTTCTTAGAGGTCTTTATCATAAGAACGCGTTCTACTCAATGAGCTCCAGTATCGTCCCAGCTGTGGCTCACAAGAGGAACCTGACGCAGTTCACTGCCTGCAGGAATTTGACGAAGGCTGCAGACCTGAACAAAAAGAGACAGCACCTGTACTACGGTCAGGATAATATTTTAGGCGGCTTGAAGCGATTACCCAAATGCTATCATGATAAAAGTTCGTTCATTTGCGATCTGTTCTACGACGACGGCATGTGCCTCGGCATTTCGGTCAGTGGTTTATTTAAGACCATGAACAATGCCTCGCAGGTCCTCTCGTTCAACAGAACCTTCGTTCTGTTAGCTAGCGAAGAAAATGAATATAATATTCTGAATGATCAATATTTTATCGAGTTGACAATTCAGGAAATTCCTGTGACCAGCATCGAATCCAAAGTCTGTTACGATGAGTTTATACCAACATGCTTTAGTGCCTCTGAGAAGGTGGAACTGTTTAACAAATTAGCCGAGACTACGATGTTGAACGATGAATGGTGCAGAACCTATATGGAGGAGGCCAACTGGGACTTGAGAAAGGCCATCGGGAATTTTGTGAAGGACTACAAGGACTCCGCCATTCCGGGCGAAGCCTTTATGAGATAGTATTATATTTCCTCGGGAGGCAGGGTCTGAAACAAATTCACAAAATTATGTTATCTTAGAGCTTCTCTTCTATCCTTCAAGTTCACAAGTTGCTTTAAAAATCGACGAATTTTCAACAGATAATTTTAATTTAGAGTAAACGCCCAGAGTTTTGTAAGTTCCTGAATTCCAAAGTTGCAAATCTTTTTAACTATATTTCGTATTAAAGTAAGACGAGGAATCGGGACTTTTTCTCTTGTATATAGCTGTCCTTTCGATGTTTATAATAAAGTATTTGAAATAAATGAAGTGCCAGAGGCAAATTAGATTACAAATCGATAATATAGAATTTCGTTGATAGATGTCGTGAGTCGTTAAAGTCACAATTCCACCATTTGCGTTCGGTGCATTTGCGGTTAAGTTTTTGTAAACATTGGTTACGATGTTCACGCGGACGAACTTAATTTTGGAAACGTTCTACAAAAGGCCTGCGGTGATATGTCGCTCCTGTTCGTCAGTTTCCAAAGAAAACGGTAATTTCAGACAATTGTCTTCTTGTGTGTCATGAGAATTTTGTATTCGGTCTGTAGGTTATGGTTTCCTGCTGTCTACAATAAAGAAGAGTGTTCACTATTAAGAGGAGTGCTTACTTTTTACAGAGAGGAAGGCACCTGAGAAATACTTTTTCAACTGGCATGTTCAGGACATATTAAAGACACTATCACGTGTGGACGCTAGCAAAGTGTTTAGAGCGCGCAAGGATGGAACGCCTTTGAAAAATCCAGTTTTCAAGTTCATGACCACCGAACAGTTGAAAGAAATGCAGAGGAAAACTGATAAAAAGATGAGGCTGCGATTGCAGATGCCACCTGTGGTGAAGGCTCAGGATGACACTGTCAGAGTTCTGTCCAAGGACCCCGAGTTAGAGGGCTTGACAACGGTAAAGCATGTGTTCACCGATATCAGTTTCGGAATCACGAAGAAGGAGAGGCTAATAGTTGTCAGGGAACCGGACGGTACATTACGGCACGCATTTACAAATGAGAGAAGTAGGATGCATCAGGTGTATTTCCCTGAGAATGGCAAGGAGTTGGACACGCCAAAGATGTTCTTCGACCCACATTTAGAAGTAAGCGTACAACCATGCAGGAAAAAATGTTTCTTGCCAAAGTTAATCAGTATTTAACCAACAAGAAATTGCAGTATTTTAAATTTGATTATTATTTTGAATATTGCGTTTGCTTGCAGAATGTACTGCAGAGAGGGGATTACGAATTCATTTTGGATCGTGCCTGCATACAATTCGAGCCAAACGATCCTGAATATCATAGAATCACGAAGAGGGTTTACGAACATGTGAATTCGAAGAAAGACTATGAACCCTTGAGGTCCACTAGGCACTTTGGTCCGATGGTGTTCCATCTAGCTTGGGAGAAGAAGATCGACAGCTTGCTGATCGATGTGATTCACAGCGAGAGGATAGAGGAAGCTTCGTCTCTGATAAAGCTCTTCCACATCTTCCATCCGGACTCTCTTTCGGCCTCGACCGCTCCATACGACGACGACATAACGATAATAAGAAACTACGCTAAACTAGATTCGCAGAACAGGAACAACATCGATCACGCGCTGCTGGTTTACGAGAAGATGCAGGCGCAGAAACAGGAAATGGAAACTGGTATATTGGAAGCGCACGGGAAAACCGAGGACGAAGAAGATCAGGAGATGTTGCAGGCGCAGACACAGGAAACGGAAACTAGTACATCGGAAGCGCACGGGGAAACCGGGGGCGAAAGAGGTGGCTCGGACACACCATCGCAAAATTAAAGTCTGATACACCTACGCACGCTCGAAAATAAATCTTTAATAATTACTCCGTCTGTTTTTTAATTTTTTCATCAATCTTCACAGCTTTTTTTAACCAAAATAATCCTATCACAACAAGGAATAATATAAACGTAAGTTGAATATTTAGAAATAAGTAATAAAAGTTAATCTGCAAGCCATGTTTTGAGGTCGGGAAACGAAGGAGCGTTGAGCAGAGGAGGAGCCGGTTCGGTGATTATTTAATCGATTATTTTATTACGTGATAGTACTTACAAACATTTACAAATGTAACAAGTCAATTCGATTTGGCGTACAGGATCGTTGGAAAACATTAGATATCGATATAATATCGGCTAATGTTACGGATCAAATTAAATTGATACTCGGGTCGTCCCGCTCTGCGTCGGTTTTTCTCGCGTGAGAAAACTTGTTACTCGGTTGGGCGGGCGAGTGAGTAGTAGTGGGGAGGTGTGGGAAGGGCCAGGGGCGTGGCGATGGCTACGGAGGCGGGGCTGGGGCGGGGTTATCTCAAACTGGAGAAACGCAGACACTCGAAGTGTATAAATGAAACGTTCACCAACGAAAACATGAGAATGGATTAATCGGCAACGAGAGATAGAGGACAATGAACAAGATCGACGAAGAAAAAAAAAGAAAAAAGAACGATAGACAGCGGATGCTTCGGTAGAAAGCAGCTTTGTACAAATGCAATGAGAGCTGAAGACTATGTGTGTGCGTGTGTGTGCACGTGTGTGTTTGTACGGATGTATGCATGTATGTGTTGCGCGTGTATCTGTGACTGTGTGTGTGTAAGTACCTACTATCCGTGAATGGAGCAATATACAGGTCCGATCGAGACAACGATCGGAACAATAATGTGCCTTCGTTTGTCGGCGAATGAATGGGGTGGGGGTAAAGGAGGCGGGGCAGGGATCGTCTATCGCGTCTTGTCTTGTTTTTTTTTTTTGTTTAAACACACACTCGCTGGAACAGAATGAAACTGCGATCGATGATCCTCGTTATTATCCATATTCTTACGCGTTATTTATTACTCTTATCGTTAAATATTTAATTATTACTTCCATATAGATGTGTTTTCCTGGCTGTTTACGTAGAAAATAAATGAGAGTACGATCACTCGCAAGTGTAGCAAGACGAAACCTGACTAATCCACTATGTTTAAAGTGCCGGAAATACGGCGATCAAAGAAGGCGCAGAGGGAGTGGGGGGCTCGTGAGATTTTTTTTTTGGCGAAATGGCGCGCGCGCTTCGAAACAACGTAACCGGTAAACGAACGGGTGGAGGCAAGCACTGATTCGAATCTATAGGCTATTAGGCCTCTCGAAGCAAAAGTATGCGTGTATCGATTATATAGGTATATCTCGGATGTCTGTCGAGCGTCGGGAACACACCCTTCTTCTCCAATTTCTTCTTTTCTTCTTCGTGCTCCTCTTTTTGTTTTATCTTTTCGTCGTGGCTGCGACGCCATCCTGAGCGACGAGAAAAATTCTTCTAGAAACGAAACGCCGTTCCCCTGTCTGGTCAATCAAACTTAACAATCTTGCAAAGAACAATCACTATCGATAGAAAAAATATTAACAAATCGTTTCTACACTATCTGACGACCGACAAAACAATCGATGATCCACCTAGTCGATTAAAATTAATGATAAAATAAAACGAGAGAGTTTGTTCTGAAACAGTTTTCCAGGTCGCTCGGGGCGGGGCCACAGTCTCCGCCCACATTCTCGCCGGGCGAGGTGACGTCACTGACGAAACGGGATCGAAGGGTGAACTATCGACGAACTGATGCGATCCAAGCGAATCAATTAATCGGCTAAGTGTAATTAGGAATGAATCTTGTGTTAGCGTGAAAGCGGCGGGCCGTGCGTCGACTCGCCTCTGGCCATCAACACCGGTGACCTTGGAAACGGTAATGACACGCCCACACGCAACATCCTACGAAGCGAGTCGCGACGCTCGCCGCGTTCCGATCGGTAAATATTGAGCAATGTTCCTTTCAATCTTTGCCTCTGTCCGTCGAATTAATTCATCGATCCTCGGAATTCCCGTCTTCAAGTTCTCCTTGACCACGCCCCCTCGCATTTCCCCTTCGAGTCGCACGTGTTCCCTCCACTTTCGCGTCGCATTCTCGCGATCAACTGTCATCGATCAACCTTGTCTCGATCGCCTTAACGGAGAAAATCCCGGAAATCGATATCGTCCTCGACTCGAGGGTCGCACGGAACAGAATGAAAGTCAAAGCAATCGAACAAATCGTTCCTCGGTTAATTGAAAGAATGATTAAGGAAATTCTTGCAAACGCCGCAAGTAGAATAGTCGATCGGTGGCCGAAACGAACCGACGGTTAATGAGAAACAGTTTCTATAACGTTACGATTAAAGAAACAGAAATTAATGTCACTCGACAGCAACATTAATTGACCATTCTCCTTTTGCTCAACGATTTTCACCCGGTCCTGCGTACTTTACATGATTCGATGTGTCTCAATAATCCCGAACGCGCGTTCGGTCGTTCTACCCTATCTTAAATACTTGTTTAAATATAAATTCTCTCCTCGCTCCCGTCGTATATGTATCGTAGGATATAGCGAACACCATTTGTGACGATGGATCGATGCAAGAAATGCGAGGGTGGCGTGAGTCAAGGTGCCGCGTCCGTTTTCATCCATCATTTTTTGGCACAGTCGTTGCGAAAGGAGTTTTCAAGAGCCTCGGGTCGAAGCCGCTCGAGTCTCATGGACACCGGAAATACTTTTGCCATCGTCATAATCATCATCATCATCATTATCATCATGATCTCTGATCTGGAACTCTCGCGATCGATCTCGACCGAGGAATCAACACGCTCCGATTACACGCGTCTCCGGACACATCCCGTCTTTTGTTATTTTGTTTCTTTGTTACGATTATTAATACTATTACCGTTTAATTATGATATTCGATATTATAAATTACGCGTGACTCGCTCTAAACATTCTCTCTACGCAGTTACTCCCTACCAAAGAGAAAATGAGAGTGCTCACGCTCGGGGATTTAGTGTTCCCGTTTTTCTGCATCATCTTTTCAGCCTGGAACAGAACCTGGATTATCTTTTTAGCCTGGAATAGAACCTGGATCATCTTTTTAGCCTGGAACAGAACCCGCATCATCTTTTTAGCCTTTGTTAGAACCTGCTTCATTTTTTAGTCTGGATCAGAGCCTACCTAGAAGTAGCATCCATTCCGGCATTATTTGGAATCCGCTGCTAATGATGCAGGTTCTGGTCCAGGCTAAAAATGAGACTACGGGGCAGCATTGTATCGGGCGTGACACTAAAATCCCGGGCGTGATCACTCTCATATCCTCTCTGTCCCTACCTTCCCGCCGATCGGATCGCTCCGATGTACCCGATGTGTGGTATGTGTGCTCGCCCATGTTTCGTTTCGATCGCGCTGACGGAACGGTTCGCAGACCGTCCACCGTCGACAGTGCAATGACCCGTCGAATTTCGATTCTCCTAATACTGAAAAGCGTCCTGTGTGTCTGTGTGTGGTCGTACGTCGAATGGTGTGCTTGACCGCGTTCGAGCTTCGCCCAAGCGACGTCGACCCCTCCGGACGGCAACCGAGCGAACAACGATGCGCGGACACCTACGCAGACGTCGGGGTTACTGTCGCGACGCCTATGGCCCTTGCGTTCGACGCCGCTAGGAGGGGTTAACTCGCGAGCACGGCCTCGGCGGTGATCTTGATCAAGGAGGACCGACCTCTCGGTCACAGAATGTCGGTCTCGTAGATTTTGCTGGTGGTCGTGGTGCCGGTGTTCAGCGCGACGGCCGGCACGGCGTTGCCGGTGATCGCCGCTGCGTTCGCCGATTGGTCGTTGATTTCGCTGCACGCGTTGGCGTTGCCGGTGCCGTTTCCAGTCACGGAAGAGACCGAGTTGCCGATTGTCTTCACCGGTTCCTGCTCCCCGTTGTTCTCCTCCGGTCGCGCCGGTTGTTGCCCGTCCACAGAAGACTCCTGGGAAATTGACGGTTTACCAGTCAGGCTGGTCAATGATCCAGAACTGGTGGTGCTCAGGCCGAGGCCCATCTTGGCCAGCAGGTTGCTCTCGGAGCCGGTCTTCTTCAGGAGATCCGGCGGGGCTGGCGGCACTGTTGTCAAGCCGGCGGTGTTCCTCTGCAACTGTTGCAGCCGCGCGTACTGCTCCTGCAACGCTTTCTGCTTGCGCAGCAGCTCCTGGTGGCGTTGCTCCAGCTGCTCCTGCCTGCCCTTGCGGCTCTGCATACCCTCCTGCGAGTTGACGCTCTCGCAGGAGCTCGAGTTGCTGGCGGACAACACCGCGGACGACTGGGAGGAGGAGGAGTTGTGCAGGACCGGCTCGAGACCCGCCACGTTATTGGTCGCCTCGGCGGGCAGAGCCATCGGTGGTTTGCCACCCTCCTTCGGCAGCGTGCCGCGGGCTGGCGGCCTGCGCAGCGTCGAGTTGCCGGTCTGCAGATTGCAAGCGTGGTTCCTGGGCGGCAGTTGGGGGCTTGTGGGGCTGGCCAATGGGGATCTGGAGCTGGTTCTGGGCGGCGGAGGGGGCGGCACCCGTCTCGCAGTGGCCATCTGCAACAGTTCCGCGTTCCTCTCGGGAACTGGCGGCTTCTGACCCGGCACGAACCCCTGCGGCAACACTGGCAGGCTTGGCTGGTCCTGCAGGGATACCTGCAGTCTCGCGATCGGCGGCGATGTGTCCGTGTCCGAGCTCGACGGGTAGGAATGCAATCTCCTCAGCGTACCGCCGGAGTTCTGTGCTGCGGCCCCGCCAACTACCGTTCCGCTAACGGCCAAGACTCCGCTGGACGAGTCGACGCTGCCCTTTCTGCCTATGTCGGAGATGCACGGCGCTCGGCCAGGTGTTCCAGAGCTCGGTGGGATAGTCGCCTCTCTGCTACCTGATCTGCCCATGTCCGACAGGATCGACGACGAGCCGGACACATGGCCCAGCTGCGAGCTCGGCCTCGAGAAGGTCTGCAGCTCGTCTAACAGAGCGTCGAGTGCGTTCTCCGGACGCTGCTGATGGGCGGCGGATGGCTCGTGAGGGTGGGACCCTCCCCCGATGACGCTCGCTGACCCCACGACAGTGCGTTCCGCTGGCACAGGGGCAGGTGCCTGTTTCGGACAGGTTCGGCAGGTTACGGCAGGGTCCAGTTATGGATGGGCGTGGTTTACCGGGCGGCAGCGGTGGGACAGGTCTGACGCTGGGTTGCCATGTTTGTAACAGGTGGTGTTGCACTGGTGCCGTTGCGGTAGGTGCTCGATAAATTGTGAGAATAGAGGATGTGGGAAGGTGCGTGAGTTTTATTGTACGATCGGTGGAGTCGATCTAGTGGCGATCCAGCGTTGACGGTTGTCCACCGTTGCCGCCCGCGCGTGCGAGCATGGCGTCGATGAATCCTCGAGGCCTCGTCAGAAGTTTTGTGCAGAAATGTGGCCTCTGACGAGGGGCTCTCGTATCAGAAGCAGTGCATCGAGGCGTTGTCGACCGTTCGTCGCCCCTCCTGGAACTCTAAGCACGCCCCGTGGGCGTGGCACAAACAGGGGCGTGTCGCGCACACGGGCGTATAATCTTGACCGGTAGATTCGCCGAACGGACAACAAGCCTCGATCGGTGACTTATCATCTACGTCATGCTGATAATAGTAGAATGTGCGCGAATGTGTTCCATGCAAGATGCCGGTGAGACAATAATAATGGTGAGCGGGGCTAGAGCGTGAGGGTGAGAAAAACAAAAACGACAAGAAAGGCGAAGAAACAAAAACAAATAAAATGATGTCGAAACAAAAAATTGAAAAGAGAATGATGATCAATGTGCAGGGTGTCCTAAGAGGAAACTGGTCAACCACACTCGACACCCATTTTGTGAGAGAGGAAGATGATGTCGTCTGTACACAGTATATAGCACAATTATTATCTGCGTTTCTGTACAACGAATGCAACAAGTAAAGACGATCGAAGTACGAGCAACACAAAACGGATAACCGACGGTGCTTACGTCATCGCTGGCTCGTTGCTTTCCTCCCGGGACACCCGATACATACTAATATAACCCGAAACGCGTAGTATCGAGAGGCGACACGATCGAGAAAATGGTCTGCGAGATCAACATGAGATAGATATACAATATATATATAGAGAGAGAGAAATACAAAGTTAAATGAAACGAGATTTAATTGAAAAAAAAAGAAAACAAACAAAAAGATACGTATGCATTATTTCCGTTAGATAGTTACCTGCGGTCGGGTGTTATGCGTTTTGTGCGTGCGTTGTGCGTGTTACAAGTCAGTACTCGTTTGGGGCTCTTTTACGTTTGGCATCGATTGCTGTCCGGTATTAGTCAACTTAAAAAAAGAAACAGAGAAACGGAAAATCAAAAATCCAAAAATCAACAGATGGCCGTGAGAATCAGTCGCGTGCACTCTCGACTGTTGCCGACGGTCGGCACAGCTCTAATCAATTAATCCCATTTCAATCCTCTTTGTCAGTGTCCAATTCGTGACGTAACAGAACCAACGGGAAGCCTTATCGGACGGGGCTGTGGGAACGGGTAGTGGGGGGCAGGGGGCGGGGCTACGTCGTCAGGCGTCGAAGAATATCTCGAATGGAGTCGGTGAAATTCGTCGACGCCCGATAGATCAACGTATTTTCGAAGCTCGAGAGAGAGAGAGAGAGAGAGAGAAAGAGAGAGAGAGAGTAAACGGCGCATGCACAGAATACGCTACAAGTTACGTGCTCAGAACAGACCTTTGTCGCAATCTACTGTGTAACAGCGTATACACACACAAACACGATCTTTCGATACACACAGACACACACATACATGCCACATGCTTGCCGTATATACACGGAGGGTTGCATGCTCGAGTATAGTAAACTTGCGAGTAAACAGAGGTGTGAAAAAGTGGCCAAATCGTCAATCAAAGATACACAGTCGAAACCTTCGGTCCAATCCTTATAGTAAGGCAGTATATACATATGTATACATAGACGGACTCGAGAGTCGAATTGCTGCGTATGTGTACGTTACGATACGCTTCTATCGTGTTCTTGGTGGAAATCGTAGAACATTAAACCTAACCTTAAAATTAATTATTGAGGTTAGGTACGCGGTCGAGTGTACCGTTGAACCAATCAGGGTGTGGTCACGAGCTCGGTACAACCAATGGAGGTCCGGCCACGTATTCGGTTGGGACAACGGACGTTCGGTCAGGTGACGAGTCACGTGTCCATACCTAACCTCAAAAAATAATATCTGTAGATTGTATGAATTATTGACTATGTTTTTTTCTTTCTTGAGGGGTGCAGAAATATGATCGGGACAGTGATGCTATACTTGTTCCACCAAAAACACATTGTACATATGGGCGGGGCGTTCGAAGTGGGCGGCAACCCTGTGGGCGTGTATACAGACTGTAGTTCATTTTTTGGGAGAAGAAATTGAGAATGCAACAGTACTTTTTTGAACATTATACAGCACAACAAGTTTTTTAAAATTTTTTGGTAAGACCGAGGACGCCAACAGGGCTGAAGTGCGCTCCACAAGGGTGTACTTAAAAGCCTCTGTGGCTTCCGGAGGACACACGATCCTACGTGAAAGATACGTTAAGAGAAAAAAAAAAGAAAAAGAAAAAAGACTATGGAATGTTGCCGTTCAACAAGGGGGTTGCACTCTCGAAATTATGATTATGATGCTGAGGAGAGCGTGGTGGTGCAAAAGAAAAACGAGAAATGTACGTTCCAAAGGGGTGGGCAAAGAAAACTGTGACAATGATGAGTGGACAAAAAGATGGCGACAAGTCGATCATCCCCCGTCCCCATGCAAGTCAAACAATGTATCCTCGTTCGTTCAAAAGCCACAGAGACGTTTAGGCACCCGTTCTGGATGCCCCGCTCTGTACATACGATATACAGAGAGAGAGAAAGAGAGAGAGCGAGAGAAAGAGAAAAAGAGAGAGAGAGAAAGAGAAAGTGAGAGAGAGAGAAAGAGCGAATGAGATAAAGAGAGAAAGAGCGAATGAGATAAAGAGAAAAAGAAAGACAGATAGACAGACAGCGAGAGAAAGGGTAAGGGAGAGAGTTAGAGAAAGAGAGAGGGGAGGGAAAGAAAACAGAGAGCAGGGCCATGTGAATTACGAAATCTGTGTATCGTACAAAGTATCGACGGATGGGGGCGAGATGGCGAATGAAAGTTTGAATCAAAGTTTTTGAAAGCGGGGGTAGTGGGGGTGGGGGGTGCGAAAATCGATTCGGCGGTGAATGATTGAACTGACGGCCGAGCAGAGCGAAGTAAGCACAGTGCTATGGGGGAGTTTCGTATGAGCGCGGGAGATTTGAATGACGAATGTGTGTTCTTCACGAAGAGAGACTTCCCTGCATCAAATTCGAGTTTCTTGCGGTACAGGATGACTTCTATAATTTTTTTTTTTATCCTCTGGGCCAGGCTGTCGACTCGATGGAACATTTTCGACATGGTAACGCAACCAGGGAATCTTTTAATGACTCTCCGAGAAAAGAGCCCGGCCCAGCGTTGCTCACCCTGACTGTGGGCGGAAACGATCGATCCGCATAAGGATCGTGCTCGTTTCCACCCGCCTCTCTACGGTTGCCCAGACTGTCTGGGGACACTTTTTCTAGTTCCTCGACAAAAGAAAACAAGAAGCTGTTCCTTTCTCTTCTCTCCCCGTAAATCGAGTGATGACGGTGCTGGGGGTTGAATGATGGCGGGGATGAGGTGGAGGTGAGAGGGGTGGTATCAGCGCTCTCGACGACGATCACGTGCAAATTCGTCGCCGTGGTATCTCAATAATCCGAGGGGGGGAAATCCAATGTAAACCTTGCGTGTACGAGAAACAAAGACGGGCGTGGTTTCGGGGTTTTGGGGCGGGGCGAGGCGGGTCGTGGGCGGGGCGAGGCGGGTCGTGGGCGTGGGCGGTGGGTCTGCTTGTTACACCTTACTATAAGAAATGGATTGGAACGAGCGGTTCTCTTGTCTTTTCGTTCGACCTCCTCGCGCAGGGCTACCAACCCTGTCCTCGAGCTATCAAAGAAACGACACGGAACGGTTCCTCGAGCCGCGGACAGTCGATGGGCGCGTGATCCGATTTTTTGCCGATGGTTACAGCGACGGAACGAAAAATAGAGAAAGACAGAGTTTACAAGATCAGAGGAAAAAACGAGAACAGAAATTCCGTTTCATGAACGAACTGAGGAAAAGACTGTGGCCAAGTGAGACAGAGAGGGAGAAAGAGAGAGAGAGAGAAAGATAGAGAGATAGAGAGAGAGAAAGAGAGAGAGAGAGAGAGCGCAGCGCGTAGCACAGAGGCGGATAGGTTATTTAGCGCGGATTTCCGGTTATTGGCGCGCGCGTGAGTTTCCGGAACACATCTCTGAAGCGGTCAGGTTGGTAGCGAGGACAGAACGATCAAGCTCTAAGTTTTGATGCAGAATAACGTAAAATCGGACCGGTCGTCGTTTATCGCGAGACGCGTGATTCATTTTTTATTTTTTCTTATTGTTTTTGGGCGCGCGCGCAAGTGCGAGTCCTTCCGGACGAAAGCACGGGAAAATTCGAATCCCCGGACAAGCTCGAGAGTAAGGTGTAGAGACAGGTGGAATGACAGTGTAAATGTTTCACGGCGGCGGAGGCTCGAACAATTCTGGCGTGGTCTTGTAAATATTTTGTGTACGTAACAATTTGTTGAATGGTACTTCTCATTCGCCAGAATGCTTCGATAGTCGCTAAGGATAAACAGCTATAAACAGTATGATGATTTGTGCGGCAGACATTATACCGACAAAAAAATATGTATATAATATATATATATTCATGTGTGTGTTTGTGGATGTGTGCGGTATGGTGTGGGCATATGGGCAGATATATATATAAATATATATATATATATGTATGTAATATATAAAATAGTACAGAATAATAATAATAATGATAATATAAGAGTAATGGTAGTAATAAGTAGAAGTATTAATAATAATAATAATAATAATAATTAATAATTTATAAATATGAATCAGTAAAAAATTACTCGTGACTGGTCTGTATGGCCTCCTTGAAGTTAGTACTCCACTTCCAGCCATACTAAAAAATTAATATCACTTTTTCACTATTCTGTAGCCTGTAACCTACGCTTATAGGTTGTCATTAAAAAGGGAAAAGAGAAAGAGAGAGAGAGAGAGAGATATAATATATATATATAAAATATATAGAGAAGCGTATATATGTACAGGGTGTCACACGATCGGTGATGCGACACCAGAGAGAGAGAGAGGACAGACAGAGAGTCAAATTCTACGAGGAAAACCGTGTTGACGTCGTAGACAGTATATTTTCCGAACGACGCTTCGTTGCGGAGAAAATCGATTATGAACGTGGCGTGTGTGCGCGCACGCACAGAGTGGGCGGAGTCTAGAACTAGATGGGCGGAGTCTAGAACTAGATGGGCGTGACCGCTCGACGCCAGTAGACCGGATCTCTCGCGAGCGGAGCGTCGCAGGGAAAACAAAACCGAAAATTGCCAACTACGCTTTCCACATAGTTTTCTCGCCCGTAGAATTGTGGGCCTCGGTTTCGGATCCCGATCGCGGGACACTCTGCTGACAGATCTCCTTCACAAACTCTCCAAATTCTCGTTTGGGTAACCCGCGTCGCTTGCGATTCCCCGTGCACACTTGTTTTATCAATTCTTTCCGTCTCCAACGTATGAACAAAAACGATTCGGAATCTGGATTCGGAACCTCTCGCTTCGCTCGTTAAATATTATCATCGGAAAAACAGTGAGTGAGAGAGAGAGAGACAGAAAAAGAGAGAGAGAGACAGAGAGAGAGTGTGTGAAAAACAGAGAGCAGGGGAAAAGAGACAAAGAGCGAGAGACCCTCTGGCGAGCAAGCAAAACGGAAGAGAGGGAACCGAAAACCGAGACTCTCTCGTCGCGACCGCGACGCAGTCTAGTTCTAGTTCTTCTTACGCGTTGTTCCTTGTTCCTCCGTAAAATTCGGATAGA